>JACEEZ010019399.1:292500-302500 GCA_016584305.1 Chionoecetes opilio
TTGCACCTTGAGACTGAATCGACGCCTATTACCTGCCTAGTCCGTCAGCGCCAACTTCGGCTATATGGGCACATACGAACATAAGAAGAACATAAGAAAATAAGGAAGCTACAAGAGGCCGCGAGGCCTACACGTGGTAGTTCCTGTCACCTAACACTACCTACATCCACCTTTCATCCCCATCCATGAACCTATCCAGCCCCTCTTTAAGGCTCCCTAATGACTCCGCACTAACTACTTCACCACCCTATTTGTGAACCAGTTTTTCCCTATTTCCTTTCTAAATCTACGCCCTTCCATACTTGACATACATTGCGTATGGTGTATCTATTACCAGGGTTCTTTCTACCAACATTCATAACGCTGCACTTATCAATATTAAATTCCATCTGCCATCTGACTGCCCACTCGTTAAGTTTATCTAAGTCCCTGCAATATGTTTACATCAGACTGTGATCCAATAATCCTACCTACCTTAGTATCATCAGCAAACTTGCTGATATCACTGCTAATCCCACTATCCAAGTCGTTGATGTAAATAAGAAATAGTAATGGACCCAAAACAGACCCTTGTGGAACTCCACTTGTCACCAGTCCCCATTCAGATTTAGAACCATTAATAATTATTATTGTAACCCTTTGTTGCCTATTACTTAGCCAAGCTCTGATCCAATGAAGAACCTTCCCATCTATACCATGAGCCTTAACCTTATTTAAGAGTCTCGTGTGGTACTTTGTCAAATGCCTTACTAAAGTCCAGATATATTATATCCTAATCCTTATCATTATCTGCCGTCTCATAAACTTTCCTATAAAAACTCAATAAATTGGTGAGACATGACCTACCCTTGGTGAATCCATGTTGTGAATCATTGATCAAACTATGTTTATCTAAGTGCTCTCTAATGTTTTTTGCAATAATAGATTCCAATAATTTACCCACCACTGACGTTAGACTTACGGGTCGATAATTTGACTTTAGTCCTCTGTCTCCCTTCTTAAATATGGGAACAACATTTCCTTTCCTCCACAATAATGGCACATCGCCTATCTCAACCGATTTCCTAAAAATGTGCACTAACGACTCACTAACAACCTCCTTGCATTCCTTTAATACCCTGGGATACACTTCATCTGGTCCTGGCGACTTAAAATTCTTCATTTTATCTATACCCTCTTCCACCATTTCCCTAGTTATCACCATATCTTTGAGTTTCTCCTCATCGCTTTCTTTGAACATCTGTTCACTATCAGGTATCGTCTGCGTATCCTCCTCAGTAAAAACACTTAAGAAATAATCATTTAGACTCCTACACATATCCTCATCCGTATTTAACCCATAGAGGCACGTGGCACGCTACCCTGAAACCGATCCTTCCCACCGGGTTGTATATGCAAGAGACAATCTGGCGTGGAGGAGGCCAAGGGGGCGCCCCAAGGCTCGTAGCTGGGGCAAGTTGGTGTTTGCTGTCAAGAGTTGTTTGGTATGGGAAGGGAGCCTGCATGGGCGTGGTGACCCCGGGGAGTGCCGTCGTAGGGTGGCGTCCTAAATAAGAGACTAAACAAAAATAGTAGTGGTAGTAGTAGTGGTAGTAGTATACTGTGTGTGTGTGTGTGTGTGTGTGTGTGTATGTATGTATGTGTGATTGTGTGTGTGTGTGTGTTTTGTGTGTTTTTTGGGTGTGGTGTGTTGTAGTGTGATTGTGTGTGGTGTGTGTGGTGGGTTGTGGGGGTGTGTTGTGTGGGTGTGTGTGTTGGGTGTAGTGTGTGGGGTTTTTTTTTGGATGTCTTTTTCCCAATGAAAATTTTTGGGTAAACTTCCCTTTTCAATTTTTCCTCTTTTTCTCTCTCTCTCTTCCCCTTTTCTCTCTCCCCTCTCTCTCTCCCCCCCCTCTCTCTCCTCTCTCCCCTCCTCTCTCCCCCTCTCTCTCCCTCCTCCTCTCCTCTCGTCCCCTCTCCCCCTCTTTCCCCTCCTTCCTCATAGTTTTTTTTTTTTCTTTCCATTGTTTCCCCTTACCTTATCTTTCCCTTTTTTATCTTTCTCTTCAAATTTTATTTTCTTTTTTTTCCCTTTACTAATATAAATACTTTTGTTCTTCCTTTTTCTTTGCTTTTCTCTCAACTATTTTTTTCCTCCACTCTCTTCTTTCTTTTTCCTTTCTTATACCCTTTTTTTCCCTTCCTTTTTTTTGTGCCCTTTTAAACCCCCCTATTTTCCCTTCTCTCTCCTCTCCCCATCTCTCTCCTCCTCTCTCTCTCTCTCATCTCTCTCTCTCTTCTCTCTCCCCTCTCCCTTCCCCTTTTTTCTCTCTCTCCTCTCTCTCCTCCTCTCCCCTTTTTCCCTTTTCTCTCTCTCCTCTCCTCTTTTTTTTTTTTCTTTCTTCAATTTTCACGTGTGCATTTTTATTTAATTTTTATCATTTTATTTGCTTTAAAAATTCAGCTTGACGGCGCCGGTCATCCTCTTTTTCCCTCCTCCTCCTCCTCCTCCCCCTCTTCCCCCCCTCCTTTTTCCTCCCCCTTCCTCGCTGCCCCACAATGCAAAACTTTTATTGGCGAATCTCTCTCTCCTCTCTCTCTATCGTCTCCTCCCCTCACTCCGTCTCTCTCTTCCCTCTCTCTCCCCTCTCCTCTTCTCCCTCCTCTCTCTCTCCTGCCTCGCCCCCCTCGCTTTTGCTCGCTCGCTCTCTCTCTTTTCCCTCTCCCCCCCCTTCTCCTCTTTTCCCCTCTCTTTTCCCCCCTTTCCTCTCTCTCTCTCTCTTCTCTCTTCTCCCCCTCTTCTCTCCCGTAACGTTTGAGTTTCTTGCGAAATTTAATCGGTAATTTAAAAAAAAATTTTTTACAATTTTTTCAATCACAATTTCCTTTTTTCCCCTTTTGACCCCAAGTGACCCCGCAGAACAGGGAGAAAAAGAGAGAAGAGAGGGGGAGAAGAGAAGAGAGAGAGAAGAAGAGGAGATAAGGAGAGAGGAGAGAGAGAGAGAGAAGCTGCAAGACATATCTCACCATGTAATTATACTATTATATAGGAAGTCACTAAGTTATTTCTTGGTAATGTTATTGTGGCGAAGGTTTGTAGTCAATGAAGGGTACAGTATATCCAGATAGGGTTGAAAAAAGGTATTAATTACTATGAAAAATGTATGAATAGGGAAAACAAGGCTGTATTTCAGTGGTCGATTGAAGATAAGAAAAATTTGTGATGAGGAGAACAAAAATCATATAAAAAGTGATAATATATAGTTTCAAGACATAACGAAAAATACATTGATAAATATCAAATATGAATAAATTCGATTGAAGCTCAGAAACCTTTGTTATAAGGACATTTTGACGTGGTGGTGGTTGCAATAAATGAGTGAGTCAGGTGCGGCAGATTACCTGAGAGTGTCGCAAGGGAGGCTTCAAAGGCCGCTCGATGGAGGCCAGATATCCTTCACTTATTCTTTGCTCTCCTCTCTCTCTCTCTCTCTCTCTCTCTCGTCTCTACTCTCTCTCTCTCTCTCTCTCCTCCTCCTCTATCTCTTCTCCTTCTCTCTCTCTCTACCTCTCTCGTCATCTAAGTTTCTCGGGGACTCTTTTCTGATATTTGTTTCAACTCTACATTTAAATCTCTCTCATAATTCCTCCCCGATTATGCTCAGCCCTTCTTTATAAGGACATTTTGGTGGTAGTGCGTTCATACTCGTCAGTCTGCGGCAATTCCTATTTTCGCACTTCGCCCGCTCGATGAGCCATATCCTTCCTCTCTTTCTTCTCTCTCTCTCTCTCTCTCTCTCTTCTCTCTCTCTCTCTCTCTCTCTCTCTCTCTCTCTCTCTCTCTCTCTCTGTCTCTCTCTCTCTCTCTCTCTCTCTCTCTCTTCTCTCTCTCTCTCTCTCTCTCTCTCTCTCTCTCTCTCTCTCTCTCTCTCTCTCTCTCTCTCTCTCTCTCTCTCTCTCTCTCTCTCTCTCTTCTCTCTCTCTCTCTCTCTCTCTCTCTCTCTTCTCTCTCTCTCTCTCTCTCTCTCTCTCTCTCTCTCTCTCTCCTCTCTTCTCTCTCCCCTCTCCTCTCATCTCTCTCTCTCTCTCTCTCTCTCTCTCTCCTCTCTCTCTCTCTCTCTCTCTTTTCTCTCCTCTCATCCAGTTTCACGTAATTTACTTAGTGCTACAATACCTTAGAGTTAATCTATGGTATGAATAATACATCAATCAATTCGTGACTGAGTGGAAGTGCCCTAAGAGGAGGAGGATAATACGATGTGAATGATATCACCACCATGACGTATTACACTGTATATTGTTAGGCATTACAAAATAAACCTTTCATATATATCGAGCATCCTTCGGCAATACCAAGAGCACTGATCTTATTTCTGCCGATGATGCAGTAATCTTTGCTGAGTCGCTGGAGGTCCTGATGATGGCTCTCGAGGCGCTGCACGAGGAGGCAAACCAGGAGTAGGTTTGGGACTTGAGGTCTTCTGGCTCAAGACCAAGGTCCAGGTGTTTGGAGGCTTACTAGATGAAACAAGAATAACGGCGGGTCACGTCATGAAGTCTTACGGCGGATTGGCATTGCCCACGGTGTTATGGACTCGCTCAGCACGAGTATTTGGCGTTGTTGGTACCTGTGTAGGAGGACAAAGATCCGGACCTTCATGTCGCTTGTGATCCCTTTCTTACTCCATGGATGTGAGACATGGACACTAAATAGCGACTTAAAGAGGCGAATCGATGCCTTTGGTAATAAGTGTCTTCGCAGAATCATCGGGTATCGCTGGGATGATTACGTGTCAAATCAGCGATTACACCGTGAGACTGAATCGAGGCCTATTACTTGCATAGTCCGTCAGCGCCAGCTTCGGCTATATGGGCATGTGGCACGTTAACCTGAAAGCGATCCTTCCCACCGGGTTGTATCGGTAAGAGACAATCCGGCGTGGAGGACGCCAAGGGGGCGCCCACAGGGCTCGTGGCAGGGGCAAGTTGATGTTTCTTGTCGAGAGTTGCTTGGTATGGGAAAGGAGCCTGCATGGGGACTCGCGCGTGGTGACCCCCGGCAGTGTCGTCGCAGGGTGGGCGAGGCGACGCGCCCCCCGGCGTATGCCCCCAATGATTGATATATCGCAGGACCCACAGACAGACACAAACTATAACCCACAGACAGACACACACTATAACCCACAGACAGACACACACTATAACCCACAGACAGACACACACTATAACCCACAGACAGACACAAACTATAACCCACAGACAGACACACACTATAACCCACAGACAGACACAAACTATAACCCACAGACAGACACACACTATAACCCACAGACAGACACACACTATAACCCACAGACAGACACAAACTATAACCCACAGACAGACACACACTATAACCCACAGACAGACACACACTATAACCCACAGACAGACACAAACTATAACCCACAGACAGACACACACTATAACCCACAGGACAGACACACACTATAACCCACAGACAGACACAAAACTATAACCCACAGACAGACACACACTATAACCCACAGACAGACACAAACTATAACCCACAGACAGACACACACTATAACCCACAGACAGACACACACTATAAACCACAGACAGACATAAACTATAACCCACAGACAGACACAAACTATAACCCACAGACAGACACACACTATAACCCACAGACAGACACACTCTATAACCCACAGACAGACACAAACTATAACCCACAGACAGACACACACTATAACCCACAGACAGACACAAACTATAACCCACAGACAGACACACACTATAACCCACAGACAGACACAAACTATAACCCACAGACAGACACACACTATAACCCACAGACAGACACAAACTATAACACACAGACAGACACAAACTATAACACACTGGCAGACACAAACTATAACCCACAGACAGACACACACTATAACCCGACAGACAAGAGACACAAACTATAACCCACTGACAGACACAACTATAAAACCCACTTGACAGACACACACTATAACCCACAGACAGACACAAACTATAACAACAACTACGACAGACAACACACTATAACACACAGACAGACACAAACTATAACACACTGACAGACACAAACTATAACCCACTGACAGACACAAACTATAACCCACTGACAGACACAAACTATAACCCACAGACAGACACACACTATAACCCACAGACAGACACACACTATAACCCACAGACAGACACACACTATAACCCACAGACAGACACAAACTATAACCCACTGACAGACACACACTATAACACACAGACAGACACACACTATAACCCACAGACAGACACACACTATAACCCACAGACAGACACACACTATAACACACAGACAGACACACACTATAACCCACAGACAGACACACACTATAACCCACAGACAGACACACACTATAACCCACAGACAGACACACACTATAACACACAGACAGACACACTATAACCCACAGACAGACACACACTATAACCCACAGACAGACACACACTATAACCCACAGACAGACACACACTATAACACACAGACGACACAACTATAACCCACAGACAGACACACACTATAACCCACAGACAGACACACACTATAACCCACAGACAGACACACACTATAATACACAGACAGACACAAACTATAACACACAGACAGACACACACTATAACCCACACACAGACACACACTATAACCCACACACAGACACACACTATAACCCACAGACAGACACACACTATAACCCACAGACAGACACACATATAAACCACACAGCACCACTAAACACAGACAGACACCATATAAACACACCACAGACACACACTATAACCCACAACAGCACAAACTATAACCCACACACAGACACACACTATAACCCAACAGACAACACACAACTATAACCCTAGACAGACACACACTATAACCCACAACAGACACACACTATAACCTCAGACAGACACACACTATAACCCACAGACAGACACACACTATAACCCTTAGACAGACACACACTATAACCCACACACAGACACACACTATAACCCACAGACAGACACACTATAACCCACACACAGACACACACTATAACCCACAGACAGACAGACACTATAACCCACACACAGACACACACTATAACCCACACACAGACACACACTACAGTATAACCCACACACAGACACACACTACAGTATAACCCACACACAGACACACACTATAACCCACAGACAGACACACACTATAACCCACACACAGACACACACTATAACCCACACACAGACACACTATAACCCACAGACAGACACACACTATAACCCACAGACAGACACACACTATAACCCACAGACAGACACACACTATAACCCACACACAGCACACTTAACCCACACACAGACACACACTAAACCACACAGACACACACTACAGTATAACCCACACACAGACACACACTATAACCCACAGACAGACACACACTATAACCCACACACAGACACACTATAACCCACACACAGACACACCGCCGATGAGAAACGGTAAATACAACTTGCTGCTGATTAAATTATTGCTCCACTGTTTCATGGGTGGGTGATTCACTGTTTTGTCCTCTATTCAGTAGTATTTCCTAGCAGAGTAACAATTGTCATCACGGCTCGCTTAACAACCTCAATACGGTCACGGGATTATATTACCGCTCCACCTTGCTTAGTGTGCGTTTCTAGGAGGTGTTTTCAGCTGTGTTTCCTGGTGTCCTATAGAGCAACAGTGGGGTCCTCACGGCTCGCTGGTTCTCAGACAGATATGTATGTACATTGTCAATATTCTACGTATTTTGCGAACAAGTCTTTCATGCCAGTGGGTAAAGAGATGGCCACAATTCTGAGAGCTCAAACGCTCGTCTGGTCGGTGACACTGAATTTCTGGTATATGATTTCCTATTAACCCCTTTGAGGCCCAGAACGTAATTACCTCCGACAACGAAGTTGGAGGGGTATGTTTTCACCCCGATCTGTCTGTCTGTCTGTCTGTCTGTGTACAGGATTTCTCAAAAAGTTACCAATAGATTTGGACCAAACTCAGTATACCAAGTCTATTTGGTATAAGGAAGAACTGATTTAATTTTGGATGAAATCTATTGACAACTGTTGCCATGGCAACCAATTGATGAAATATTCGACTGTAGTATGCGCTCATACTGAGTGCATAAAATAATAATATATATATATATATATATATATATATATATATATATATATATAATATATATATATATATATATAATATATAAAATATATATAAAAATATATATATATAATATATATATATATATATATATATATATATATAATATATATATATATATAATTTTATACCTATAACACTGGGGAACAATTTGAAGAAAAATAAATTGTTGAGTTAGATTTTTGAGCTTATTTAGACTAAAATTGGCATGCTGATTCCAAATCTGTAGTCAGTTTGTTTCTAACGTCAAGTTTTTTCTCCACAGCTTACCCTCCAGATAAGCAAAATTCCACTTGTGAGCCTCATTCAGCCTCATTCAGCTGAAATTCCAGTGCCAGTTTTCGAACAACTACTCCTCTAGAAGATCTGAGTGATGTTGAAGAACGCAGTGACAGCAATGATGCAGATTTTGACATTCACGAGGATTCAGTTCGTAGGGGATTTGATCAGCACGAGTTGAATGATTTAGCACGTGATTTGGGCCTATCCAAAAAAGCTTCAGAAATACTAGCATCAAGACTGAACGAGAAAAACATACTTGAACAAGGAGTGAAGGTATCATACTTTCGAACCAGAGAAAGTACATTTCTGCAGTACTTTCGAAGTGTCAGCGGTTTTGTGTTTTGCCATAACATTCCTGGTTTACTGAAGGAATTAGGGCTTTCAATCTACAATCCAAATGAATGGCGATTGTTTATTGATAGCTCAAAGCGGAGCTTGAAGTGTGTCCTTCTACACAATGGCAATTTGTTTGGCGCAGTCCCTATTGGGCATTCGGTCTGTCTTCGTGAAGAATATGGAGATGTAAAGAGAGTCATTGAGTTATTGCAATATGACAAACACAATTGGATCATCTGTGTTAACCTTAAAATGGTGTCCTTCCTTCTTGGTCAACAACGTGGACACATAAAGTATCCCTGCTTTCTCTGTATGTGGGATAGCAGAGCTCGAGAGAAGCATTGGGTTCAAACGAATTGGCCTCCGAGATCTGATCTTAAACCTGGAGATCCTAACATTGTACATGAGCCACTTGTTGACAGGAAGAAAATAATATTCCCACCTCTTCACATAAAACTAGGTCTCATGAAACAATTTGTAAAAACATTGTCAACTGATGGCGACTGTTTGAAGTACATCATCTTGGCATTTCCTGGACTGTCAATTGAAAAAATCAAGGCCGGTGTGTTTGATGGTCCACAAATTCGACAGCTCATCAAAGATGAACATTTCAACGGTACTATGTCAGACCTTGAAAAGAATGCTTGGCTATCATTCAAAGACGTCGTCAAGAACTTTCTTGGAAATACACGTGCAAGTAATTACACAGAAATTGTTCAGAAACTATTGGAGAACTACAAAGCGCTTGGTTGCAACATGAGTATTAAAGTACATTTTTTGCATAGCCATCTTGCCAACTTTCCGGAAAATCTTGGTGCTGCTAGCGACGAGCAAGGTGAACGATTTCACCAAGATTTGAAGGTTATGGAAGAACGTTACTAGGGTAGATGGGATGTGCATATGATGGCTGACTATTGTTGGAGCATCAAACGCGATAGTCCTCAAGTTGAACACTCCAGACAAAGCTACAAACGTAAATTTTTACCTTAACCTGCACACAATTATAGCCTTATCCTTTCTAAAAACATGATAATGTTAAATAAACATTCTATTCATGCCTATTTCTTTCATTTTTCATTGTATGTTAACATTTGCAACTTTTTATAAAATAAGCACTGTTACTGTTATGTACAGTAT
>JACEEZ010019399.1:307500-327500 GCA_016584305.1 Chionoecetes opilio
AGAGACTCCCCGGGGGATACCTTTGATGCGTGACATAGGTTCGAGTTGCGTCCCCGAAATTACATTATAGGCCACTGCTGCCCGCCCGTACCCCCCCTGCCGTTTTCGTGGCCGGGCGGTCTCTGTTATAGGGATGGAACGCGCTTTCGCTCTTTAGGTCGACAAGACACCCTCATAGTGAGGCAGTTTAAAGTAGTTGAGGGGGACTGCCGGAAAAAAAGCACACATTTTTTCCAGGTTTTCCCTCAGAATCCAAGCTTCAATTCTAGAACCCGCCAAGCTCCGAACTTTTTTTTTAAACACAATTTTTATTTTTTTTTTTTTTTTATTTAAAAATTTTGTGCCTATAGCGCCGTAGGCAATAGTGACCAGGGCTCGGTATTAAAAAGCCCGGGGGTTCACTTGAGGGCGTGAGGTTGGCCCTCGTCCGTGGGGCAGCAGGATTTTTTGGGGCGCCTGTGATTAGAGTCTGCCCCCCCCTGGTCATCCGATCACTCGAAATCAAAGGTAGAGTTAATGGGAGGCGTGGGTTTTTCTTAGGCCACTCACGGTCAAAAAGTTTTTGGTTTTCTTCGGGGATAAAACTCGGGTCACCGAGAACGCCATGAGAGACGCAACCACTGCTACCGCCCCCCCGATGGGAATACCCTGATAATAGAACTTTTTTTTTTTTTTTTAATTAAATATATTACACCGCCGTTTTTGGATGCAAAAATTCTCGAGGGTGTTGCGGGTGTTCGCTTCCCTCATACTAATGACCCATTCATTAAATGGCTTTTGCATCCCCCACACCTGACTACTGAATCCTGCAAAAAGAGTCGATGTGGTGGGGGACAGCTACATTCCCAGCAGTAAAAGGAGTCAATAGAGAAAAAAAGGGGAAAAGGGGGGAAAAGGTCGGCGGCCCAACCAAAGGTGCCCAAAAATGGCCGATTCCCCCGGGGATTCCCAAACAAGGAGGAGTTTTTCCCTTTCCTTTTCAGACAAAGTCGGCTCCAATGACGGGCCCCAGAGGGAAAGGAGGTCTTCATAAATCAGGCACAGATTTGATCGAAAGGGGGTTCCGCCCACCCCATGCCACGATGTGACCATAAAGAGGCCGATACAAGGGTTTGTCGTTCACCTGAAGATGCGCTGGAAAGGGGAGCACCACCTTTTTGGTACGCACGTCGACACAGACGTCGTTGTCATATGATGGAAAGTATCACCCGACCAGCCAGCAAAAGAGGGCAGCCTTTGGGGTAGCCTTTGGAACTGGAAAAGAATTTCATGTACCGGGTTTAAATGCCATTGCTATGCTCTGGAAAAGATAGGTCAAAACGCCTATTTCCCATTTCCGGGCGCGACCAACTTCCGCTTTCTTTGGCAAAGGGAAGAAACGGTATGGGGGGTTGGAATGTTTTGTGGAGGTGACGGAAGCCTTCAAAAACTCTTTAATACCCTAATAAGTAAAACAGGAACTGCAAGGAAAATTCCCAGTTCTCGACGCTTCACCGTGATCATCTACTAAAAAAGACAATTTGGACTCTGTAACGGGGGCAGTGGGGAATCTTCCCCAGAAAAAGGCAATGGAGAACTTTCCCCCCAAACGCAAAAGCCCTTTCTGCAACACCTGCGGCAGTCTCCCCAAGCTGGAATCGGGGAAACCTGACATTGTGAGCAAAAGCCCCCAAACCTCAGAGGGCTTTGGAGGGACTTAGAGAGTCAACGAAGACCGGGGGTCCTGTGTGTCCAACCTGCCTGTGGGATCCCGGCCCGCAGCGGATGATCAAGTGGTTGCAAAAGCGCATGTGCACGTGTGGAGGACGTGCTCAGCAAGAAGGGGCGGTGGAAGTGCAATAACTTTTCACTGCGGTGAGAAGTAGTTTGCCGGCTTAGGGGAAATGTGAATTGAATTTTTTTCGAGAAGGGGTTTTAAAACATTAACACTGCATTTCCATGTTTTAATGTCAGTTGTTACAATTCCCAAAAAAACCTTTTAACTGACCTTCTGCTTTTCTCTCCTATTAAATTTTTGGTACTAAGTATATTATTTCTTGATTTAATTATAAACCCCCTAATGGGCCAAAAAAAATGAGCAACCATACTCAGAAAATACCTTTAAAACAAGAAACTGGCAAAAATTTTTCACCTGTTGGTAAATATAGCCCCCTCCCGAAAGGTTTTCATTTTTTTTTTATTTTTTGTTGTGTTTAAAATTTCTCACATTACAAAAAATTTTCGTGAAGCTAAGAGTGGTCGTACGCTTGGGGCCGGTTTAGAACAGAGCTGGGACCCTGAAAATTGCCTGATCAAAATTTTGGTTTTTTTTAAACCGAATGTCCCCCTCCCTTTTGAAATTCGGTGTAAGCGCCTCACTATCAGTCTTGAACACTGACACTTGTGTGCAAGGGTAGCATAATTATAATACCTTGCTTTTTGGGGTGTAGTGCGTTTGTACGTCAGACATTTATACCGTTCAGTTGTTGATCCCCCCACAACCGACCCCATCATTTTAGCCGTACGGCCAAAAAATTGTATGATGAACTATACGTTTTTTTCAAGCCGACCCATATTAATTTAATATATTTGGTTTGCCCTAATATGGAATTTTTACAGTATGGTTGTATTTAAAAATGATATTATGGGTCAATGACGCAATAAAAAACATCACATTTCAAACAGGAAGCATGAAATGGCTCTATAATACCAATAAAAATAAAATATATGATACAATGTAATTTATTTTTTTTTGAGTTTGTGCTTCAAATTTCACTCCCTTAGGGCGGCGTCACACTACACTTTTTCCGTCTTTAGTCGATCTCCGTTGGTTTTTTTTCGCTCTGAATAGTTTTTTTTCTCCCCTTTACTAGTTGCCGTCTGCATCAGTCATTTGAGTCTCGCTCGGACCCCTCTTTTGTATAGAAAGTTGAAGTCAAACTTTTTTAGCAATAAAAATCCCTAGTGATTACTTTAAAAAATATTTGATATAAATCAGTAAGTTTTTGAAAATTTTATTTAAACGTTTAAAAGATTAAAAAATATTTAGTGCTATTGTACATGAGAACTTTAAAAAGCCGGTTTATATAAAAGCCAAAAGTCTCTCGCATGACCATTGAAAAATTTACACAAAGAGCAACCCCCCGAACAACCTGACACACAGTGGTGTTTAAAAATTTTGAATGTTTAAGTTGGGACAGATTTTTTTTCTAGAAAAAAGTAGCTCACCAAAACAAACCCTGCACACAGTGGTGTTTAAAAATCTGAATGCCCAGAATGGGAAAAGATTTACTATAAAGAGGACCCACCTCACTCACCCCCGACACCAGTGGGGTTTAAAAATTTTGAATGTTTAGAGTGTGGGAAAAAATTTTCTGCAAAGATGACCCAAAACCCCACACCCCTGACACACAGGATGTTAAGAATTTTGAATTTTAGAGTGTGGGGAAAAGATTTATGAAAGAGGACCCACCATACACACCCTGACATACAGTGGTGTTTAAGAAATTATTTAAGTTTTTGAGTGTGGGAAAAAATTTGTACAATGGTCCCCCCCACCACACACATCCTGAACACATGGTGTTGGGGGTTTTGAATGTTAGAGTGTGGGAAAAATTTACATAAAGAGTGATCACCAGACAACCCCGACAAAACCAGTGGGTTAAGAACATGAATCCTAGGTGTGGGGGAAAGGTTTTTACCCTTCTGAAAATCCCAGACACACCCGACACACAGTGGTGTTAAAAAAATGAAAATTTAGAGTGTGGGAAAAAGATTTACTACAAAGGCAACTCACCGAACACACCCTGCACAAGTGGTGTTAAGAATCAAGAATGCCTAGAGTGTGGGAAAAGATTTACTACAAAGAGTGACCTCACCACACACACCCTGACACACAGTGGTGTTAAAAATTATGAATGTTTAGAGTGTGGGAAAAGATTTACTAGAAAGTGACCTCACCATACACACCCTGACACACAGTGGTGTTAAGAATTATTATGAATGTTTAGAGTGGGAAAAGATTTGCTACAATGGGTCACCTCACCACACACACCCTGACACACAGTGGTGTTAAGAATTATGAATGTTTAGAGTGTGGGAAAAGATTTACTACAAAGAGTGACCTCACCAGACACACCCTGACACACAGTGGTGTTAAGAACCATGAATGCCTAGAGTGTGGGAAAAGGTTTTATACCCCATTCTGAACTCACCAGACACACCCTGACACACAGTGGTGTTAAGAATCATGAATGCCTCCTAACCTAACCAAAACTTAACCTCACTTATCTGAATTTAGAAAATTCATTGCACAAAAAACAAACATACAGGCACAGGAAAGCACCGCTAAAGAAACGGCAATAGAAGTAATAAGTACCTAAATTTCCTATTTCGGTAACTATGTTTTTGGGTGCATAATCCGCAGAAGTTGGCGGGCTCCACAAGCCTTTCAGCTTACTTTTTTTTACGATGTCACGAAAGAAATTGTTCTACTACAACTTAATGCATTACAAGGCACGTAATTATAACCGTCGGTAATAATGGAGGAGAGTTTCGCGGTCGTTTTCAGAGACAAAGACTATTTCTTCTTGGCCTACAATAGGTGCGTGTTGTAATGGAGATAGTTTTATTTTGCGCAAAGAAAAAAAAAATAAGAAAAAAAATAAAAAAATAAACCTAACCTTACCTTATATATTTTAATGAAACCTAACCTAACCAGATTTTAATGAAACCTAACCTAACCTTATAGGTTTTAATGAAACATAACACCTTATAGGTTTTAATGAAACATAATCTTAACCACAAAGTGGTTAAACCACAAGCCACAAAGAACCATGTTTGTTTACAGTCGAACAGCTGACTGGTGATGCAGGCGAACGATTATGTGTGTGTGACGGCTTGCAGACTTTGCAGTCAGAAAATTGTTACTTTGTAGAAAGTTGCTGAAAAAAACTAGACGGAAAAAGTGCTAGTGTGACGCCGCCTTTAGGGAGTTAAGGGTGGTCCCGAGCACCCTTAGCCTCGCGGTCCCGTAGCGAGTGAGAAAACGGTTTGAGCATCACCCGTAGAGGCGCTACGAGATCAAAGTCCCTTAGGGTAATTTTTTTATTTTTTTTATTACAGTTGTGCCTGTAGGCTGTGGTGACCCAGGGCTCGGATGGTAGACTCTGGAGGTTCACTTGAGGGTTCTGATGGTTGGTCCTCGCCCGTTGGTGGCGCAGGCAGGATTCTTATAGTGACGCCTGTGAGGCTCATGCCGCCCCCCTGTGTCCTCCGATGCACTCGCAGTCGAAGGTAGAGTTCATAGGCAGGGCATGTGGGTGTTCTTAGGCCACTCGACGGCGCAGAAAGGTTTTGGGTTTCTTCGGGGATCGAACTCGGGTCACCGAGAACGCCAGTCGGAGACTCTAACCGCTCCGCTACCGCCTCCCCACTTACGGACCCGTAACTCTTTCGAGCATCTCCCCCCTGGTCGCCGCCTCGCTATGCCGCCTTGGGACGCTGTGTAGTGTGTGCGTCACCCTCTGCCGGGGTCTGTCTACCTTCTATAGGTGTGTACCCTCGGGGATCTTTGCCTTCGTCGAGTGGCCGAAGACGACTCATTTACTGTTCATCAGCCCTGCCTTCGACGGCACGTGCATCGGGGGACAAGGAGGCGGCATGAGCCTGGAAACACAGGCGCCACCTTGCCTGCGCCACCACGGCGAGGGCCATCCATCACAGCCCTTAAAGGAAAAACTGCCTACGGGCACTATAGGCTGAAATGTATAAAGAAAAATTATAATGATATTAATAATAGATAAATATATGACGATAAATAAATGAATACATTTTCTTTTTCTTTTAGAATAAAGTTATAATACTACCACTGTATATCAGCACCTTAAGCCAGATCTTGAAGTATGCGGTGCAGTTTTGATCCCCTTATGCAAAAGACAATAAGTTTATAATCTATCCAGCTTAGACTTACGAAGTTATTCCCTTCGATGATGCGTAGAAAGTTATGAAGAGGCTTGCACAACTATGTCTCTGCTTTCTTTGAAGAAACGTAGTTTACGAAGGAAACCCAGTGTTTTGAAATACTAAGAGAATTTACGAATGTTAGGGCCAACATGTATGGAGTATGTCTCACAGATCCACTCATACAGCTCTCTTAAACAGGGTTGAGTCAAAAGCTTTTCGTCTCATCAACTCCCCTCCTCTGACTGACTGTCTTCAATCTTTAAATCACCGCCGCAATGTTGCTTCTCTTGCTCTCTTCTACCGTTATTTTCATGCTCACTGCTTTTCTGAACTTGCTAACTGCATGCCTCCCCCCCTCCCGCGGCCTCGCTGCACAAGACTTTCTACTCATTCTCATCCCTATTCTGTCCATCTTCCTAATGCAATTTTTTTCCAGTATCTTCACTCTTTCATCCCCTTCATGGGTAATCTCTGGAACTTTCTTCCCGTTTCTATTTTTCCACCTTTCAACGACTTAATTTTTTTTTCGAGAGGACTGTCAAGACAAATCCCCAACTTAATTGACCCCTCCCTCTTTTTGGAAGTCTCCTACTTTCGTATTTATAAGATCTGGCAGCAAGCAGGCTTTTTTTTTACATTTTTTTATTATGTCCCTAGCCTGTCTCATGTAAAGAAAAAGTTTCGAGTTGTAGACTCTTCGCGATCTATATAGGACTCACGAGAATGCAGACAGGACACTTGACTACACTAAATACTACTTCGCCAACGTCAGGAGAGAAAGAAACACGTCAGCCTCCGCCCTTCGTGTTACAATGTAGCACAGTAAAATGCTGTACAGATGAACTTTACCGTTATCCCCATGCAGCGAGGTGTTCAATGACACTCGTCCTGATGCTGACAGTCTGATTGCCTATACTTGTGACTGATGCAAAATATGTACATTTATAATAGATGATGTTTATTTTAGGTCAAGGACTCACCACCGAGTTCAGAACCTGGGGTGTGTATGAAAGTTAGCATTTCTCTCTCTCTCTCTCTCTCTCTCTCTCTCTCTCTCTCTCTCTCTCTCTCTCTCTCTCTCTCTCTCTCTCTCTCTCTCAGAGTGATCACGCGTTCGATCCTCGCTAACACCATGGGGTTTTTCATTGACAAATACGGGCGGTTACTGTCCCGCTTGAGCAAGGGGATGGGTGTGTGTGTGGTGTATAAGGTTCCAGCATTACCCAAAGATCGGTCACTACGAGCTCCAACCTCTTTCCGGGAGGGTAAAACTGGCGATCGCGAGTCCAGCTCGCTTGGGCAAAACCGTGGGTGAATTACACACACACACACACACACACACACACACACACACACACACACACACACACACAAAAAAAAAAAAAACCCACACACAACACACACACAGACAGATACACACAGACAGATAGACAGACAGACAGACAGACACATTAGATAGACAGACAGACAGACAGACAGACACATGTTCACCACCACCATTAGAACTATTTCAAAAAGTACCACATTTATCCTCTCTCGTCTCTCCCCCTCCATCTCCTTCCCCTCTTCCTACTCCTCCCTCTTCCTCCCCCTTCCTCCTTCCCCTCTTCCTCTTCTTGGTCGTCTTTCCATGAGTGACTTTCAATACAGCGAGAAAGATTTATGGCGGCAGCTTTGTATGGACTATGGAGGCAGGCGGGAGGGAGGGCGGGAAGACCTAGGGCTGTGAGGGTTAAGGAAGGAGAGAGAGAGAGAGAGAGAGAGAGAGAGAGAGAGAGAGAGAGAGAGAGAGAGAGAGAGAGAGAGAGAGACATTGGAGTGTGTGAAAGATTGACGCATGCCTTTGTGAGACGGAAGAAAAACTTAAAGAATGTATGGATGGAAGATAGAAAAAGAGGGATTGAAGGGAATAGGGGAAGAGAGAGAGAGAGAGAGAGAGAGAGAGAGAGAGAGAGAGAGAGAGAGAGAGAGAGAGAGAGAGAGAGAGAGAGAGAGAGAGAGAGAGATATTATAAATCAAAGGAAGTAATCGAGAAAAGTTTTTATATAGCCTCCCTTCACACACACATCATCCTTATGATGTAGAATAAAAGTAAATTCTTACTTATAAAGAAAGGTGTGAGAGTGTTTATATATATATATATATATATATATATATATATATATATATATATATATATATATATATATATATTATATATTTGTATGTGTCTGTGTGTGTGTGTGTGTCCTGACGTCGGGACCTGTAGCGACACTATAGATAGGGAAGGCAGGACGAGGAGGAAGGGGAAAAAAACAATAATAATAAAAAGAATATGCCAGACAAGAGCAAAAGGGAAAAAAGTAAAAGTAAAGATAACAAAGGAGCAGAAAGTAACGGGCCAAACCCAAGGGGGGGGGGAGGAGAGAGAGAGAGAGAGAGAGAGAGAGAGAGAGAGAGAGAGAGAGAGAGAGAGAGAGAGAGAGAGAGAGAGAGAGAGAGAGAGAGAGAGATTTAGCGGCGCACCAACTGTAGTCATTCCACTGAACATCATGAATGGAAATAAAAATGCATTGATGAAAATAAGAAAAAAAAGTCATGTACAGAATTCAAGTCAACCAAAAACATACGTAAAATGTTGGTCTCCGTGACGGTGTTGTCTCCAGGACGCCACGCGGCGCGAATCCCGGCCAGAGTGGCTGGGAAGTTTTTATCAGAAAAAAATGTTGCCATGCATTGAATTGATATAAGTATGGGTGGGAAGACTCCGTGGTGGCCTTAGCATTAGCTACGTGGTGGCCTTAGCATTAGCTACGTGGTGGCCTTAGCATTAGCTACGTGGTGGCCTTAGCATTAGCTACGTGGTGGCCTTAGCATTAGCTACGTGGTGGCCTTAGCATTAGCTACGTGGTGGCCTTAGCATTAGCTACGTGGTGGCCTTAGCATTAGCTACGTGGTGGCCTTAGCATTAGCTACGTGGTGGCCTTAGCATTAGCTACGTGGTGGCCTTAGCAGTAGCTACGTGGTGGCCTTAGCATTAGCTACGTGGTGGCCTTAGCAGTAGCTACGTGGTGGCCTTAGCAGTAGCTACGTGGTGGCCTTAGCATTAGCTACGTGGTGGCCTTAGCATTAGCTACGTGGTGGCCTTAGCATTAGCTACGTGGTGGCCTTAGCATTAGCTACGTGGTGGCCTTAGCATTAGCTACGTGGTGGCCTTAGCATTTGCTACGTGGTGGCCTTAGCATTAGCTACGTGGTGGCCTTAGCATTAGCTACGTGGTGGCCTTAGCATTAGCTACGTGGTGGCCTTAGCATTAGCTACGTGGTGGCCTTAGCATTAGCTACGTGGTGGCCTTAGCATTAGCTACGTGGTGGCCTTAGCAGTAGCTACGTGGTGGCCTTAGCATTAGCTACGTGGTGGCCTTAGCAGTAGCTACGTGGTGGCCTTAGCATTAGCTACGTGGTGGCCTTAGCAGATAGCTACGTGGTGGCCTTAGCAGTAGCTACGTGGTGGCCTTAGCATTAGCTACGTGGTGGCCTTAGCATTAGCTACGTGGTGGCCTTAGCATTAGCTACGTGGTGGCCTTAGCAGTAGCTACGTGGTGGCCTTAGCATTAGCTACGTGGTGGCCTTAGCAGTAGCTACGTGGTGGCCTTAGCATTAGCTACGTGGTGGCCTTAGCAGTAGCTACGTGGTGGCCTTAGCAGTAGCTACGTGGTGGCCTTAGCAGTAGCTACGTGGTGGCCTTAGCAGTAGCTACGTGGTGGCCTTAGCAGTAGCTACGTGGTGGCCTTAGCATTAGCTACGTGGTGGCCTTAGCAGTAGCTACGTGGTGGCCTTAGCAGTAGCTACGTGGTGGCCTTAGCAGTAGCTACGTGGTGGCCTTAGCAGTAGCTACGTGGTGGCCTTAGCAGTAGCTACGTGGTGGCCTTAGCAGTAGCTACGTGGTGGCCTTAGCAGTAGCTACGTGGTGGAAGGGTGACGTACTAATACTGACTCCAACCATGGCTGTTCAGCGGGTCGCGGCACGTTGTGTTGGAGGGCGGGCATGTGGCGTGTGTGTGTATGTACGTGTGTGTGTGTGTGTGTGTGTTTGTCGGTTTGTCTTCTAGCTCAGGCATCCGATGCCTGTGTCGTTGTGGTGAGCGTCGCCGCCAAGCACTGTTACGGGGCTATCGATCCCCACACGAGGTTGTCATTACAAAAAGACGAAAACTCGCCCGTATGACTCGCCAGTGGTGGGCGGCAGCAGCAGCAGCAGTAGCAGCAGCAATAGCAGCAGCAGCAGCAGCAGCAGCAGCAGCAGCAGCAGCAGCAGCAGCAGCAGCAGCAGCAGCAGCAGTAGCAGCAGCAGCAGCAAGCAGCAGAGCGCAGCGGCAGACAGCAGCAGCAGCAGCAAGCAGCAGCAGCAGCGCGCACAGCACAGCACAGCAGCAGCACAGCAGCGCAGCAGCAGCAGCAGCAGCAGCAGGCAGCAGCAGCAGCGCAGCAGCAGCAGCAGCAGCAGCAGCAGGCAAGCAGCAGCAGCAGCAGAGCAGCATGCAGGCAGCAGCAGCAGCAGCAGCAGCGCAGCAGCAGCAGCAGCAGCAGCAGCAGCACGCAGCAGCAGCAGCGCAGCAGCAGCAGCAGCAGCAGCAGCAGCAGCAGCAGCGCAGCAGCAGCGCAGCATGCGCAGCACAGCAGCAGCAGCAGCCAGCAGCAGCAGCAGCAGCAGCAGCAGCAGCTAGCAGCAGCAGCAGCAGCAGCAGCACACACGCAGCAGCAGCAGAGCAGCAGCACAGCAGTAGCAGCAGCAGCAGAGCAGCAGCAGCAGCAAGCAGCAGCAGCAGCAGCAAGCAGCAGCAGCAGCAGAGCAGCAAGGCGCAGCAAAGCAGCAAGCAGAGCGGCACGCAGCAGGCAAGCAGACAGAGCATGCGCAGAACAGCAGCACGCAGCAGCAGCAGCAGCACGTAGCAGCACGGCAGCGAGCCCAGCCAGCAGCAGCACGCAGCAGCGAGCGCGAGGTCATGGCACAAGCATGGGCAGCTGAGCCTAGATGAGTGACGCGATATGATGAGAGCACATAGCACGTCACAAGTCACGCAATGCAGCTTTGCGCCATGCACAGCAGCACACCCAGGCAGCCAGACGCCGCTAGCACGCCCTAGCAGCGCACAGGGTGGCCTGCACGCTTAGCCATCTGCTCAGCGGCTGCAGCATGCAGGGTGACAAGGCATGGGCACAGCTTTTGCCAGCACTGACACAGCACGCCGTAAGAGCTACCTAAAGCACAGTGCCATCACGCCTCACACCACTTGCCATCCATCATCACTACGACATCACGTAGAGCCTTTCACGCCACACCCCCACACGCCGCCACACACGCGCCTCACCGTGCCTCCTCTCCACGAACTCTGGCCTTCCTGGCTTAGAAGTGTAAGTAATAACGAACATGAATACGTTTGACTATCTTTTAAAAACTTTTTTTTTCTCTCTCACACACACACACACACACACACACACACACACACACACACACACACACACACACACACACACACACACACACACACACACACCAGGGTACTCCGTAGTGTAGTGGTTAGCACGCTCGGTTCACAACCGAGAAGTCCCGGGTTCGATCCCCGGGCGGAGCGGAAACATATGGGCTGTTTCTTTAAAACCCCAGCCCCTGTCCACCCAGCAGTGAATGGGTACCGGGTTTCAGCCGGGGGTTTGTGACCCCCCTCCCGGGGTGGTGGCTTCGGCCAACACTAAGCACTAAGGATGAATGATAAAAAAGTTGATATGGAGACGGGGCCATACGAGCGTTGCTCAGGCCCTGTAAAATACAACTAGATGAATACACACACACGCACACAAAATATGAATCACAATCTTATCTGAACAGGTAATAAATGCAGGCCATGGGGAGGCGGTGGCCGAGTGGTTAGCGTCGTGGAGTGGTGAGCTCGATGTCCCGAGTTCTAATCCTTCCTGGGGCAACTCTTTCAACCATCTTTATATTAAGGAGGTGGATAAGAGCCTGGTAATTGTGAGTGCCGCACTCCGCCGCACGTGTAGTCGCAGTCGAAGGTGAGGTTGATGCAGCATGTGGGTATCTTCGGCCACTCGACGATGGAAGAAACAGTTGCTCCTGGCGGGACTTGAACTCGGGACCTTGTGCTCACAACTACCAGGTTTTAATCTTCCGACCACCACGTTAAAGATGGCCGAAGAAGTTGCTCCCGGCGGGACTCGAACTCGCGACCTCGAGCTCACCACTCAAGAGGCTAACCAGTTGGCCACCGCCTTCCCTCAAACACCCCCCATTCTTGAGCCTTGAAACAGACACTGGCCAAGAAACACACATACAAACACTGGCTATCACACGCTTACACAAGTTACCACAGTAAACGTCATACGCTATTACCAAGTCTTTCTATATACTTTTTGTCCTCCTTGTGTCGTGAGATAAGCAGCGTTGAACCACACATTCCTTGTACCTGAGTCAATAGCTTTCTTCACACTCCTGCCTGAGATATCTTGGGCATTAGGTAAATATTAGAGAGAGAGAGAGAGAGAGAGAGAGAGAGAGAGAGAGAGAGAGAGAGAGAGAGAGAGAGAGAGAGAGAGAGAGAGAGAGAGAGAGAGAGAGAGAGAGAGAGATTGTTGGTCGGCGTAGTGCAGGGTGTGTGTCCTTGACGTATGAATTGATTGACTGTTACTCCTGTCGGTGGTACAACAGCTCCTGCCTGGCTGAGGAGGAAGAAGAAGAAGTAGTAGTAGTACGTAGAAGAAGAAGAAGAAGAAGAAGAAGAAGAAGAAGAAGAAGAAGAAGAAAAAGAAGAAGGTGGTAGCAGCGGCAATGCAGGATCAGGTAAAATATGTCAAAAGAAAGGTCGTGTATATAAGGAAAAAGGAATACAAAGGAATACGATGGAAAAAGCAAACAACATATCTATCCACAGGAAGCTTTGCGAGTGTGTGGTAATTTCTGGATCTGCTCTACCTAATCCACAGGCGGGGAAGTGGCAGGCAACGGTAAAGACATCATAGAAAGCCTGCAGGAAAATACTGAATAATGATAAAATAGAGGAAAGAGACCGAGTGTCATCTACAATACTACTGACAGCTGGAAAGAGATCAGTGTCATCTACAATACTACTGACAGCTGGAAAGAGATCGAGTGTCATCTACAATACTACTGACAGCTGGAAAGAGACCGAGTGTCATCTACAATACTACTGACAACTGGAAAGAGATCGAGTGTCATCTACAATACTACTGACAGCTGGAAAGAGATCGAGTGTCATCTACAATACTACGGACAGCTGGAAAGAGATCGAGTGTCATCTACAATACTACTGACAGCTGGAAAGAGATCGAGTGTCATCTACAATACTACTGACAGCTGGAAAGAGATCGAGTGTCATCTACAATACTACTGACAGCTGGAAAGAGATCGAGTGTCATCTACAATACTACTGACAGCTGGAAAGAGATCGAGTGTCATCTACAATACTACTGACAGCTGGAAAGAGATCGAGTGTCATCTACAATACTACGGACAGCTGGAAAGAGATCGAGTGTCATCTACAATACTACGGACAGCTGGAAAGAGATCGAGTGTCATCTACAATACTACTGACAGCTGGAAAGAGATCGAGTGTCATCTACAATACTACTGACAGCTGGAAAGAGATCGAGTGTCATCTACAATACTACGGACAGCTGGAAAGAGATCGAGTGTCATCTACAATACTACGGACAGCTGGAAAGAGATCGAGTGTCATCTACAATACTACGGACAGCTGGAAAGAGATCGAGTGGCATCTACAATACTACGGACAGCTGGAAAGAGATCGAGTGTCTTATACATACATACTGGACAGCTGGAAAGAGATCGAGTGTCATCTACAATACTACTGACAGCTGGAAAGAGATCGAGTGGCATCTACAATACTACCGACAGGTGTAAAAACATAATACTCACACCGATGAGTAAATGTTGAGTTGAGGAACGTTTACGAGGTATTATAGTTGTATATTTTCAAACGTTTCAGCAGTATCATTATCAACACGCGCGGGTTGGCTGTTCTTAATTAAGGTTCATCACGCAATGCAATATATGTAGCAGCTTCATTTGATTAGAACGTTTGATTCTTTTACCAGAGTTCTTATTATATATTTCAACGTTTTTTTTTGCCTTTTCTTATTAATTTCCTCGTTTTGCGTCGAAGTCTTTTAAACTGTCTTATAGTTTTGGTTTTTAGTTCGTGGTTAAAATATGTGAGTTTCTTGGATAAAATAATGTTTCTAATTTGATCCGTCCACCACAGGGGCTTATTATATATTAACTGCATGACTTTTTTTAAAGGAATCATTATTTTCTGCTTGGTTTTGAATAACAGTACATATTTGCCAGGACACATTTCAAGGCTTATTACAGCTTTGTTCCGATCTGTGTCAGCGAGGAGTGACCGGAGATTGTTTTTTTTCTGCCGGACAGTAATCTGGGATTTTCTCATTGACAACATCAATTTTATCCGTTATGAGTGTTTTGTTAAAAGTTATAATTCGGTGATCGCTGAACTGACATTAGACCGATGACTCGTTGTTTATTAATGTGAAACCAGTTGACAGGACGGTATCTGGTGTGATGGATCCATTTGTTGAATGCGTTATTTCACATCGCTCTCGTAAGTTATTATGGAGCTGTTGCCCGGGGTGTGGATTTATGTCGCCTCATTTTGGTGCTGGCAAATTGAAAACACTAAGTATTATGTATAACCAAGGCGCGACTGGTGTTGATCGGTGGGTAGGACAACTATGGTGGCAAGGGTTGGGTTACTTTATCCCCGCCTATAGTTTCCCCGAGAATGCCTTAACGGGGAAACTGTGCGAGAAAGTAACGTAACGTATGTAAGTAAGTAAAGTAACTCAAGCTTTACCCTGGTCTCCCTACCCACCGATCAACACTAAAGATGGTCCAATAGGCTGATGATGTTCTCTATTTGATTAGTAATTCATCGTCAGAGGAACTACCACGTGTAGGTCTCACCACCTCTTGTAGATTCCTTATTTTCTTATGTTCTTTTGTCTGCGTCTGCTGGTTAGCCTGGAGGACACGTTGTGGTGGTGGTGCAGCAGGTGAGGGAAGGATGGTGGTGTTGACGCCTGGCCCAGACAATGCCCCGCGGGTGTTGTGCCGTCATGCAACACCTGCCCTGCATGGTGAGGGTGTGACGCTCTGCATCACCTCCTCTCCCCGCCCCTCATATGCCATTAACCCCTTCACGCCCAGATCTTTCCTTTGCTAAAAAAAACTGTGTTGTAGAGCCATGAAATTACGAGAAGTAGCTTAATATATTACAATACAAGTTAGTTAGTGGACAAGGATACTAAACAGGTCATATCTATAAATTATTGCTTATATTTACTAAAAATCGTCTAATGGTACCCAAATTACAATGGAAATTACGTTCTGGGCCTCAAGGGGTTAAGGCTGTCACTACAACGCCCACCGCCCTCAACGCAACATTTACCGCCCACCCTCCTCCTCAGCCTCCTCCTGTTACCTGAAGTACAGCAGGAAAAGGATTTAGGTGTCATCATTAGTAATGATCTTAAAACCAGTACGCATTGCCTGGCTGCCAGCAAAAAGGCAAATATGATGTTTGGCTTCATTAAACGCAACTTTGAACATAACACTCCTAAAGTAATGACATGACTATACACGTCCTTGGTTAGGCCGCACTTAGAATATGCCGTTCAATTCTGGTCGTCTTGTTTCGTAAAAGATCAAGCCAAATTAGAATCAGTTCAAAGAAGAGCAACCAAACTGATTCCATCTCTGCGGAATTCATCTTATGAAGAGAGGCTGCGAAAACTTAATATGTTTTCCTTAAAGGATCGTAGAATCCGTGGGGACTTGATTGAAACTTATAAGATGCTTAAAGGATTTGATATCATTAATAAAAAGAACCTATTCGAGCTTTCTCCTCAAGTGACAACAAGAAACAACGGTCTAAAACTAAATGGTCAGCGTTTCATCACAGGTCTTCGTAATTTTTTTTCAATGTTAGAGTTGTTAATCGATGGAACACATTACCAGCAAATGTTGTCGAAGCCAGCACAATAACTTAATTTAAAACAGACTTGACGCGCACTGTAAAGTAAAGGGGTTTTGAAATTGCTCCGCGAGTTATATTATAACGTTCCCCGTATTAACTCGTATTAGTGGTAGTTGTAGTTAGCATACTTCATATCCTATCATTCTTCACTACGAAACTTCTATGGCCCTATCTTTAGGGACATGGTATCGTTTTCCAACCGTCCTCTTACATGTAGTTGATAGTTAGTAGTATGCTATAGTTCAGCAGATACCTTCGTTATAGACTAATAGTTATCCTGGTATCTGTTATTCCTATGTATTCCTATGTATTCCTCCTGCTCCTCCTCGCCAACACGTGCAGGACGCCGCCGCCAAGGGCTCGCCACACAACACAGTAATACGCCCCGTCTGGCCGGGGTTCGCGGTGCAATTAGCTGGATTCTTTGTCAAAGTTTTGCCACATGCAAATGAGCCACAGTCTCGCCGCGTGCTGCTTCCCGCCGCTGCCTCCCTCCCTCTCTCCCTCCCGCCGCTGCCTCCCTCCCTCCCTCTCTCCCTCCCGCCGCTGCCTCCCTCCCTCCCTCTCTCCCTCCCGCCGCTGCCTCCCTCCTTCCCTCACTCACTCACTCGCTCCTTCTTGCCATCAGAACACTATGCACTCGTACTGCACATCATGAGAACCTGTGAAAATATATCACTTCTTCACCAAAAAAAAAAAAAAGATGATAATTAAAATATAAATAAATAAGTCTAGGCGTCCAGCCTCTGGCCCCTTTGCTTTTGGCTCAGTTCTTGCGGCTGGAACGTGGCAGCGAGCCACGTTCCAGCCAATTAACTCATTACGTGAATTATTCATTAAGGGCTTTTTCTACGCAAAAAGTTTGTTTCACAGACCCCCATTGATTTTGACAGCACTACTTGCATGTCGAAATTTCAGCTCAATCCGACAATAATTAGGAGTAGTTTACCAATTTTTGGGACTTGGTTTACCAAAGGTTCCTTGTAGCGACCGCCAATCATTATTTGACGCACTAGTGTTGCATGAAAACCACCCAGCTCCAAATCCGACATTAGAGTAGTTACATTCACTTTGGGGAACATGGGCCCCGGGTCTATTAAGAGGCGCCGCCATCATTCATCCTAGCTTAGGTGGATCGAACCCGACCCGGGAGCGGGCTAACCCTTACACACGGTTACCCTTCTGCTGGTGTGCGGTGGCTCGGTGTTTTAAGAAGCTGTGTCTGTGTTTCGTGCGGGTGCTGGATTCTGGTGATGAGCGAAGGGCTATCCCTAGACATGGGGCCCGGTGTGTGGTGTAGTGTGGGTGTGTGTGGTGTGGTGGATGACGTGTTGCATGTGGTGTTCTGGATGATGAGGTTGCTGGCATGGGAACAGGGTAGTTAAGCGGTGATAGAGAAGGACGTAGGGGTGGCTAGGGGAACAATGAGGGAAAGAGCATAGGTGAGGGATATGAGAAGTGAGGCGATCGTTACGGCAGGGAATACAGGGTGGGAAGTAAGCGATTCAGGTTATATATTTTACATCTCAAAGGACTGACCAAGGGCAAAAAAAAAATTACTGAAAAAAACAAGGCAGGAAGTAATATCTGTCATAAGATATTGAAGACGAAACTATGATCCTCCTTAACAGTGTATTTTGTGTGGCTGTTTGTGTGTTTATATGGACAACAGACAGTGTACCTTCAATAACACTATAGTCGCCACTGCACCAATGTCGCCAGGCGTTAAATATTACTAATTTTAACATCACTAGCAGGCTTGTATGTGCCACTGAAGACACGTACATAATATAGACTACTGTGCATGCCTCTTTAGTGACAGATACAAGTCTGTAGTGATGCAAAATTCGTAATATATGGTGCCTGGCGACTTAGTGCAGTGGCGACTATAGTGTTATTGACGGTAGCGGGAGGAAGTACTCTATAGCAAAAGTTTATATGAATATGATGAAAAAAAACCGCTTAATACACCAGGCTATAATACGAAGGAAATAACACCAACACAGCTACTCAAACACTTATAAAACACATCAAACTATACACACATCACAAATACAATACGTTACTGGTATACGAAGCAACAACAGGTATTCTCTATGTACCAAGCCTTCAGAACACGTAATACCTACACCTAACTCTTGTAGTCTACTTCCTCCTTCCTTTTTGCCCTACCTCGCCTTTCATCCTGGCCTCCCCTCTTTCTTGTCACCGTAGCCTCTCTCTGCCCTTCTTCCTTTACCATGGCTTGAAAAAATAAGAAGGGCTGTGAGGAGAGAGAGAGAGAGAGAGAGAATTTTTCATCAGCCTTCCATGAAATACCACCTGTGTGTGTGTGTGTGTCTGTCTGTCTGTCTGTGTGTGTGTGTGTGTGTGTGTGTGTGTGTGTGTGTGTGTGTGTGTGTGTGTGTGTGTGTGTGTGTGTGTGTGTGTGTGTTAGTCTGATGGATTAATGAAAATAATGAGCTTATAATGAGATTAATCCTGTAAAAGATGAAGAGGAAGAGGAGATGGAAGAGGACGATGAGTTGTAAGCTTTTATCAATGTGATTCTCTCTCTCTCTCTCTCTCTCTCTCTCTCTCTCTCTCTCTCTCTCTCTTCTCTCTCTCTCTCTCTCTCCTCTCTCTCTCTCTCTCTCTCTCTTCCTCTCTCTCTCTCTCTCTCTCTCTCTCTCTCTCTCCCCCCCTCCCTGTTGCTCCGTCTCACTGTGATGTTTAAGCTCTGTCTCCTGGATTTTCTTTATAAACTCTGATGAACACGTACCATATTTACATAGAGGAGGAAGACGAGTAGTAGTAGTAGTAGTAGGAGGAGGAGTAGTAGTAGAGGAACACGAGTAGTAGGAGGAGGAGGAGGATTACAAAGGATTACAAAGGAAACACAAACAGCAACAGACCAATAGGTCCTTACAACGCTGTTTGCTTTAACTACACTGCACTAACTAGATAATAAGAGAGAAAGGATAGGAAAGTAGAAGGCTCCTCCCCACCCACCCATCCCTCCAGCCGAAGCTGGCCGGAAATGAAGTGATACCATGCACTATAGAAAAACTGCATGGAATTTGTGAGGAAAGTTGAAAGCTGTAATCTATGGCTAACTACTACAATGTTTGTGGGGGTAGGTTTAGTGCTTGATAGTAGGGTCATGTTATGTGTGTTTCGTAATGGTGGGAACACAGTGTGGAGGTTCAGGGGTGGTGCGGCAGCCTTGCCTGGCGCTTTCTTGGGAGGCAGCTGTCAATCAGGCCCCAACTCCGTTCAATCCACTGCGGATTGTGTACTTTCCATGTAGGACGCCGTACACTTCAATGCCCCCTGCAGCAGTGACCCCTGGTACCTTAAATCCCGATGGTGGTCACTAACTGTCAGGACCCTTACTGATCCACAGCCTGTCGCAGGTCGAGAGTATTAGTGGTAACCGTTAACTCGGGGCTATCTGTGTGTGTCATGAGGTCTAATGTAGTGTTGGTGTAGGCTCAGTGTGGAAGTTCAAGGGTGGTGCGGCAGCCTTGCCTGGCGCTTTCTTAGGAGGAGGAGGAGGAGGAGAAAAACAACGATTATTACGACCACAAATACTTAAAATAATCGTCCAGACCCATTTTTTCTTTGCATAATTATGTTGAATGTTTATTCAAAACACCGAATCCACAAAAAAGCATTAATTTCCACGCCCTATTTCCGTAAAAACACGATTTTGTAAAAAGCGCGGGAAAAAAATCTGCCTATTTCCAGTTGTGGCACGAAACTTGCTGATGCCGTCACTGAGAGGCGCCAATCTGCATCACACAACCTGCCTTCCCCCGGCGCACAAACATTCTCCACACATTTATCGTAGCCGTATCGGTCGGAAACGGGTGCTAAGCTCTTTGAAAAGGAACAGCTTTCTTGCTGCACCCATAAAGGATGCACGTATGTGCCATATCGCAAAAAAGATCTATCAGAAACACCCAAAGTTCTTCAAGTCTTA
>JACEEZ010019399.1:330000-355000 GCA_016584305.1 Chionoecetes opilio
TGCTCCTACACACACACACACACACACACACAACATCCTGTGTGTGTGTGTGTGTGTGTGTGTGTGTGTGTGTGTGTGTGTGTCATATCATTATCATCATCATCATGCTTTTAATCCCACTTTATTACGAGTTGGAGAAAGTGCACTTAAGAGGAGGAGGAGGAGGAGGAGGAGGTGTGTGGCAGTAGTGGTGTTGGTGATGAGTACCATGAATACCTACAATAGAGTGTTATCATCATCACTGCTGTCATTTGGCCTCCGTGGTGTAGTGGTTGGCGCGCCTAGCTACGAATCTGCGGGCCCTGGTTGGAATCCGGGCCAGGGCAGTCGGCGTGCAGCCCAATCAGCTGTTCATCCTTCCTTTCGGGGATGGTGGATAAATGGATACCTGGGGAAACCTGGGGAAGGTAACTGTGGTAACCCGGATGTCACACTAGCCCTGTGTCCCGGGGTAGCGGGTTGTCATCCACCGCAGGCATAATGGCTAATGAGACGGAGAAGAGCACCTAGGCCACGCAGCTAAGTTCGTGCCCTCATCTTTACCTTTACTTTTATTGGCCTGCTGTCACCAGTCACTTCCTTCACTATCACTCCACCCCCCCCCCCCCCCCCAAGGCGCTATTACACGGCCCAGGCTTTCCTTTCAAGCGTGTAAAGAAAAACATGTTTATGGGACGCGAGGCGGCGAGTTATTACCCGGCGGGAGTTTGCTGCGTCGCCTCACGCCGCACTTGTCAAGGCGCCCCAAGGCCAGGCGCCCAGCCACCGCTCACGGGACACGCCGCGCCGCATCGTCTTGAACCCAGGACAGGAAGGATAGCGGGGCGGTGGGTGGCAGGGTGTGTGGGTGTCGAGGCGGGCGGGGAGTGCCTTGGCGGGCGGGCGGGGAGTGCCTTGGCGGGGCGGGCGGGGCGGGCGGGTGCCTTGGCGGGCGGCGGGGCGGGCGGGAGTGCCTTGGCGGGGCGGGCGGGAGTGCCTTGGCGGGCGGCGGGCGGGGGGTGCCTTGGCGGGGCGGGCGGGGAGTGCCTTGGCGGGGCGGGCGGGCGTGCCTTGGCGGGGCGGGCGGGGTGCCTTGGCGGGGCGGGCGGGAGTGCCTTGGCGGGGCGGGCGGGGAGTGCCTTGGCGGGGCGGGCGGGGCGTGCCTTGGCGGGGCGGGCGGGGAGTGCCTTGGCGGGGCGGGCGGGGCGTGCCTTGGCGGGGCGGGCGGGGCGTGCCTTGGCGGGGCGGGCGGGGAGTGCCTTGGCGGGGCGGGCGGGGCGGGCGGGGAGTGCCTTGGCGGGGCGGGCGGGGAGTGCCTTGGCGGGCGGCGGGGGCGTGCCTTGGCGGGGCGGCGGAGAGTGCTTGGCGGGCGGGCGGCCGTGCCTGGCGGGCGGGCGGGGGTGCCTTGGCGGGGCGGCGGGAGTGCCTTGGCGGGCGGGCTGGGCGGCGGGATGCCTTGCGGCGGGCGGGAGTGCCTTGCGGGGCGGGCGGGAGTGTTGGCGGGCGGGCGGGGCGTGCCTTGGCGGAACGGGCTGGTGCGGGCGGGAGTCCATGCGGGCGGCGGGAGAAGGAGTGTGCCAGTGACTGCGGGCGCATGATAAGTGTCCAAGTTGTTGCACAGCAACAGGATCACGAGGATTAGTGTGGGGAGGAGCCGGGACATTTACTAGATCAAAACACTGTTGAGTCTGGAAAGATAGATAGATAGTTTATTGACCACAATAGACATTTAGAAGGAATAATAGCTACATACTAAAATGTTCTCTTGGGTCCAATACAAATGCAGAAAATGTAAATGAAATATATAACAAAATACTCGAAAAATAGTTAATCAAATCAGGATATCAGAACAATATTTCACGTTCGACATCATGGTATAGATCAAAACACTATTGTGGCAGAGGTACCTTGGTGTGTACTCTATCTAAGCAACATTATGTTTCTGGAGCCCTGGACTACTTATATATTTCTGTGTAAATCTCGTGGTTCGGGGTAGTGGCGGTGTTGCCTTGACATGTCGGAGCAAGCCTTGTACAGCGCTGGCCGGGGAAGGCAAGACGGCGGGGCTTATACGTAATACACTCTTTAAGCAGTAATGTCTTGGGAAATTACTAGCAGCGTATTGCGTGTGGTAGTGAGCGGGTGTGCCTGGGTGCTGTGCCTGGTGATGATGTAATTAGGAGACACAACACACATGTACCTAACTTTCAAATTTACTTAATAACTTAAATTTACACTCACTCGAGGGCGTAGAGTAAGGGGCGATCTGATAGAAGTTTTTAAGTGGTTAAAGGGATACAATAAAGGCGAAGTAGGAAAAGTTCTTACGGCTAGTAATCAGGGTAGAACAAGAAGTAACGGATTAAAGCTGGAAAAGCGTAGATTTAAAAAGGAAATAGGGAGAAACTGTTTAACAAATAGGGTGGTAAATGATTGGAATAGACTCAGTCGTCAGGTGGTCAATGCGGAGTCTATTGGGGTCTTTAAAAGGAGTATGGATAAATTCATGGATGGGGAAGAGAAGTGGACGTAGGTAGTGTAAGTAAAGAACTACCTCGTGTAGGTCTCACGGCTTCTTGTAGCTTCCTTATGTTCTTATGTTGTTTGCCAGCGTTTGCATAACTACATGTCTTGCCGTCTTGTTGCCTCGTTAACACACAAACGCAACTGGACCGTCTATATGTTGTCTCTCTATCTGTCTGTCTGTCTGTCCAGCCTTCCGTATCGCTTCTGGACGCCTCTTCCCCACTGTTTGTCATTCCTTTGTATTCCTCTGTATCTCATTCCTGAATCTCCCGACATAATGATAAGAGTTTGTTGCCTCTTCGGAACTATTTGTTCTTCCTTTGTGTTCCTTTGTGCTGCCTCTTCTTTACTGTTTGTTCTTCCTCTGTATTCCTTTGTGCTCCTTATTATCTCATTCTTTACTCTCGCTACGTAATGATAACAGTTTGTTGTTATCACAGTCTAATACGGTCATCCGACGCGCAGGTTGGGGGTGGGGGGTGAGTGACGTCACGCGATCCAGGTGACGATACAGTGATACAGTGTGTACTCGCGGTTGCCACTCGGTGAAATTATGAATGATTTAATCATTATCCTTACTAGTAATGGAACATTGCATTACCTTATAACAACACAATTGGTATTAATGGACATATTATTTACCAAATAAGCAGTACATGAAAACAGCATGGATGTAATAAACAATACAATAAAAGGCTAAGTGGCATCGTGTTGGGGCGGGGGAGGATGTAGCACGTGACTCTGATTCGTGACTCAGCTGGCGCAGCCTAGTCCCTCCTTCCTCCCCCGCCCCAACACGATGCCACTTAGCCTTGTTCACTATTGTTTATTACAGCCATGCTGTTTTCATGTACTGCTTATTTGGTAAATAACATGTCCATTAATACCAATTGTGTTGTTATAAGGTAATAGTCTATTACTACCACTGCTATTGCTACTACTAACACTACTATTACTAGTATTACCACTACTACTTTACAACTACTACTACTATACGACTACTTCTACTGCTACTATTATTACTACTACTACTGTTACTATTACTACTACTACAACCACTACTACTACTACTATAGTATGGGGAGTAGTATTTATTATTATTTTTTTATTATTGTTGTTTTTATTGTTAGTTAGTTAGTTATATTATCTTAGAAATAGAATATGATAGGACATGAACGTGGGCGCACGGAGCGGATCCACCCGCCTCTCAGCTATGCTGCTGATAGAATGAGGCAGATCGAGAGGGCTTGAGGTGGCCACCGTGGCCTGGATCGCGTGACGTAGGTGCGCAGCGTGAGCCAAAACTCGTCCAGCCGTTCGGAAGACCGTTATAGACTGTGGTTGTTATATGAAAGGCGGCGCGGCGCGTAAACCCTCGTTCAGGTGATGATGGTGGATGTTTTTTTGTTTTTTTCATTTAAGCAGTTATTAATCACAGTTACACACAATTACGGATGACTTAGAAGATATATGAATTAATAAATGTTCATAAAGCTAAAGATGTCCTCTGTCCCAAGGATATCTATTTAAATGCTAGTCTTCCGTGTTGTGTTGTGGTACCGTCATTAACCCTTCACGCCCAGATCTTTCCTTGGCTATGAAAAATTGTATATTGTCGAGCCATAAAATCACGAAAAGTCACTCAATATACCCAATTTGTTAGTGGCCAAGGATACTAAACAGGTCATAGCTATAAAATATTACTTATATTCACAAAAAATCGTCTAATGGTAGTCATATTACAATGGAAATTACCTTCTGGGTCTCAATTAATTAAGGGGTTAAGGGGTTCCAGGCTGTGTTGTGGCGGCAAGTCCTGATCTTCGTGTTGGGTCTGGTAGGAGTATTGTGGCCTTTGTTTTCCTGTAGTGATGTTAGTATTAGTAGTTGTAGTACCAGTAGCTGTAGCAGTGGGGGTAGTAGTAGTAGTAGTAGCAGTAGTAGTAGTAGTAGTAGTAGTAGTAGTAGTAGTAGTAGTAGTAGCAGTAGTAGTAGTAGTAGTAGTAGTAGTAGTAGTAGCAGTAGTAGTAGTAGTAGTAGTAGTAGTAATAGTAGTAGTAGTAGTAGTAGTAGTAGTAGTAGTAGTAGTAATAGTAGTAGTAGTAGTAGTAGTAGTAGTAGTAGTAGTAGTAGTAGTACTATAGTAGTAGTAGTACTATAATAGTAGTAGTACTATAGTTGTAGTAGTAGTAGTAGTAGTAGTAGCAGTAGTAGTAGTAGTAGTAGTAGTAGTAGTAGTAGTAGTAATAGTAGTAGTAGTAGTAGTAGTAGTAGTAGTACTATAGTAGTAGTAGTACTATAATAGTAGTAGTACTATAGTTGTAGTAGTAGTAGTAGTAGTAGTATTGTAGTAGTATTAATAATATAAATAGTAGTACATATAATAGTAATATAAATAATAGTTCATAGTAGTAGTAGTGACAGAAGCAGTTACAACAAAATGATGCTGACCTGAATACCTCACCACCACCACCACCACCACCTGACCCTCCCCCTCTCATGGTATTACTCACTCACTAATTACAACATTTGAATCGTCCTTAAATGGCTCTTACACCAAAAGTATTCAATTTCACGCCGCTGCCTCGAGTCACTAGCACGGGATTGCGCTACAGTAATAAGTCTGCATTGATTTCTAATGAATTGGTTTGGCACTTTAAAAACTTCAATCACATTTTCCCAACACTTCGCCTGAGGATGAAGATCGGGTCTGAACGCTTTTATCCTTCCTCATATCATATATTGCGTCATGTGGGGATTCGTTTTGAGTTGACTGTCCTTTCCTGTCACTCAACCAGCTGTCCGTGGCTTTCCTGTCACTCAAATCAGCTGTCTGTGGCTTTCCTGTCACTCAAATCAGCTGCTGTGCTTTCTGTCACTCAAACACTGTCTTTGGCTTTCCTGTCACTCAAATCAGCTGTCTTTGGCTTTCCTGTTACTCAAATCAGCTGTCTTTGGCTTTGCTGTCACTCAAATCAGCTGTCTGTGGCTTTCCTGTCACTCAAATCAGCTGTCTGTGGCTTTCCTGTTACTCAAATCAGCTGTCTGTGGCTTTCCTGTCACTCAAATCAGCTGTCTGTGGCTTTCCTGTCACTCAAATCAGATGTCTGTGGCTTTCCTGTCACTTAAATCAGCTGTCTGTGATTTCCTGTTACTCAACTCAGCTGTCTTTGGCTCTCCTGTCACTCAAATCAGCTGTCTGTGGCTTTCCTGTCACTCAAATCAGCTGTCCGTGGCTTTCCTGTCACTCAAATCAGCTGTCTGTGGCTTTCCTGTCACTCAAATAAGCTGTCTGTGACTTTCCTGTCACTCAAATCAGCTGTCTGTGACTTTCCTGTCACTCAAATCAGCTGTCTGTGGCTTTCCTGTCACTCAAATCAGCTGTCTTTGGCTTTCTTGTTACTCAAATCAGCTGTCTTTGGCTTTCCTGTCACTCAAATCAGCTCTTTGGCTTTCTTGTCACTCAAATCAGCTGTCTGTGGATTTCCTGTCACTCAAATATGCTGTCTTTGGCTTTCCTGTCACTCAAATCAGCTGTCTGTGACTTTCCTGTCACTCAAATCAGCTGTCCGTGGCTTTCCTGTCACTCAAATCAGCTGTCTGTGGCTTTCCTGTCACTCAAATCAGCTGTCTGTGTGGCTTTCCTGTCACTCAAATCAGTTGTCCGTGGCTTTCCTGTCACTCAAATCAGCTGTCTGTGGCTTTCCTGTCACTCAAATCAGCTGTCTGTGACTTTCCTGTTACTCAAATCAGCTGTCTTTGGCTTTCCTCTCACTCAAATCAGCTGTCTGGCTTTCCTGTGACTCAAATCAGCTGTCTTTGGCTTTCCTGTCACTCAAATCAGCTGTCTGTGGCTTTCCTGTCACTTAAATCAGCTGTCTGTGGCTCTCCTGCTACTCAAATCAGCTGTCTGTGGCTTTCCTGCTACTCAAATCAGCTGTCTGTGGCTCTCCTGCTACTCAAATAAGCTGTCTGTGGCTTTCCTGCTACTCAAATCAGCTGTCTGTGGCTTTCCTGTCACTCAAATCAGCTGTCTGTGACTTTCCTGTCACTCAAATCAGCTATCCGTGGCTTTCCTGTCACTCAAATCAGCTGTCTGTGGCTTTCCTGTCACTCGAATCAGCTGTCTGTGGCTTTCCTGCTACTCAAATCAGCTGTCTGTGGCTTTCCTGTCACTCAAATCAGCTGTCTGTGGCTCTCCTGCTACTCAAATCAGCTGTCCGTGGCTTTCCTGCTACTTAAATCAGCTGTCTGTGGCTTTCCTGCTACTCAAATCAGCTGTCTGTGGCTTTCCTGTCACTCAAATCAGCTGTCTGTGGCTTTCCTGTCACTCAAATCAGCTGTCTGTGGCTTTCCTGTCACTCAAATCAGCTGTCTGTGGCTTTCCTGCTACTCAAATCAGCTGTCTTTGGCTTTCCTGTCACTCAAATCAGCTGTCTGTGGCTTTCCTGCTACTCAAATCAGCTGTCTGTAGCTTTCCTGTCACTCAAATCAGCTGTCTGTGGCATTCCTGTTACTCAAATCAGCTGTCCGTGGCTTTCCTGTCACTCGAATCAGCTGTCTGTGGCTTTCCTGCTACTCAAATCAGCTGTCTGTGGCTTTCCTGTCACTCGAATCAGCTGTCTGTGGCATTCCTGTTACTCAAATCAGCTGTCCGTGGCTTTCCTGTCACTCGAATCAGCTGTCTGTGGCTTTCCTGTCACTCAAATTAGCTGTCCGTGGCATTCCTGTCACTCGAATCAGCTGTCTGTGGCTTTCCTGTCACTCAAATTAGCTGTCTGTGGCATTCCTGTTACTCAAATCAGCTGTCTGTGACTTTCCTGTCACTCAAATAAGCTGTCTGTGGCTTTCCTGTCACTCAAATCAGCTGTCTGTGGCATTCCTGTTACTCAAATCAGCTGTCTATGACTTTCCTGCCACTCAAATCAGCTATCTGTGACATTCCTGTCACTCAAATAAACTGTCTGTGGCTTTCCTGTTACTCAAATCAGCTGTCTGTGGCTTTCCTGTCACTCAAATAAGCTGTCTGTGGCTTTCCTGTCACTCAAATCAGCTGTCTGTGGCATTCCTGTTACTCAAATCAGCTGTCTGTGACTTTCCTGTCACTCAAATCAGCTATCTGACATTCCTGTCACTCAAATAAGTTGTCTGTGGCTTTCCTGTTACTCAAATCAGCTGTCTGTGGCTTTCCTGTTACTCAAATCAGCTGTCCGTGGCTTTCCTGTCACTCAAATCAGCTGTCTGGCTTTCCTGTCACTCAAATCAGCTGTCTGTGGCTTTCCTGTTGCTCAAATCAGCTGTCTGTGGCTTTCCTATCACTCAAATCAGCTGTCTGTGGCTTTCCTGTCACTCAAATCAGCTGTCTGTGGCTTTCCTGTTACTCAAATCAGCTGTCTGTGGCTTTCCTGTCACTCAAATCAGCTGTCCGTGGCTTTCCTGTTACTCAAATCAGCTGTCTTTGGCTTTCCTGTTACTCAAATCAGCTGTCTGTGGCTTTCCTGTCACTCAAATCAGCTGTCCGTGGCTTTCCTGTTACTCAAATCAGCTGTCTGTGGCTTTCCTGTCACTCAAATCAGCTGTCTGTGGCTTTCCTGTTACTCAAATCAGCTGTCCGTGGCTTTCCTGTCACTCAAATCAGCTGTCTGGCTTTCCTGTCACTCAAATATGCTGTCTGTGGCTCTCCTGTCACTCAAATAAGCTGTCTTTGGCTTTCCTGTCACTCAAATATGCTGTCTGTGGCTCTCCTGTCACTCAAATCAGCTGTCTTTGGCTTTCCTGTCACTCAAATCAGCTGTCTTTGGCTTTCCTGTCACTTAAATATGCTGTCTGTGGCTCTCCTGTCACTCAAATATGCTGTCTTTGGCTTTCCTGTCACTTAAATCAGCTGTCTGTGGCTTTCCTGTCACTCAAATCAGCTGTCTTTGGCTTTCCTGTCACTCAAAGCAGCTGTCTGTGGCTTTCCTGTCACTTAAATATGCTGTCTGTGGCTTTCCTGTCACTCAAAGCAGCTGTCTTTGGCTTTCCTGTCATTTAAATATGCTGTCTTTGGCTTTCCTATCACTCAAATCAGCTGTCCGTGGCTTTCCTGTCACTCAAATCAGCTGTCCGTGGCTTTCCTGTCACTCAAATCAGCTGTCCGTGGCTTTCCTGTCACTCAAAGCAGCTGTCTTTGGTTTTCCTGTCACTTAAATATGCTGTCTTTGGCTTTCCTGTCACTCAAATCAGCTGTCCGTGGCTTTTCTGTCACTCAAATCAGTTGTCCGTGGCTTTCCTGTCACTCAAATCAGCTGTCTGTGGCTTTTCTGTCACTCAAATCAGCTGTCTGTGACTTTCCTGTCACTCAAATCAGCTGTCTGTGGCTTTTCTGTCACTCAAATCAGCTGTCCGTGGCTCTCCTGTCACTCAAATCAGCTGTCCGTGGCTTTTCTGTCACTCAAATCAGCTGTCTGTGGCTTTCCTGTCACTCAAATCAGCTGTCTGTGGCTTTCCTGTCACTTAAATAAGCTGTCTGTGGCTTTCCTGTCACTCAAATCAGCTGTCTGTGGTGGTAATCGGTCTATAAAACTAAATTTTAATAAGCCGGGACATTTTTAATAACAGGACGTAAGTAATTACTGCATTGGGCATCGACTCTGCTGCGTCACTCATTGCAATAAAGGCTGGAATGTACTGAGTGTCTCCCTAAGTAGATCTAAAAAAGAATATAGGAGAAACTGGTTCACAAATAGGGTGGTAGATGATTAGAATGGACTCAGTCGTCAGGTAGTTAGTGCGGAGTCAATAGGAGCTTTAAAAGGAGGCTGGATAAGTTCATGGATGGGGATGAAAGTGGATTTAGGTAGTGTTGAGTAACAGGAACTACCTCGTGTAGGTCTCGCGGCCTCTTGTAGCTTCCTCATTTTCTTATGTTAGAGTCTTGAGTGATAACCCGTCGAGCCATAATATACTGGTGAGTCCCAACACTAGTTAATAAACACCCGATACGCGCTCGCAATGAGGAGGAGGAGGATTTGAGTAGTGATTGACGTGGAAAGAAACAACAAGGGAGGAGAAGTAGGAAGGAGGAGGAGGAAGAGGGTGAGAGGTTCAAGGACTGGAGGAAGGAAAAAATGAGGAAGGAAGGAAGGAAGGAAGGAAGAGTAAGAGGAAGGAAGAAAAAAATATGGGAAGGGGGGAGGCGAGGAATCACGTTAACAATACCAAGAAGAAAAACCGCTACTTTTTCCCCCTGGTCTATCTGGTGTGTAGTTAAATTACTTGGAAACTGTTGTGAAAAAGTGGCGAAGAGATGAGAACCAAGGTCATTATGTAGCTTAGAGGAGGGGAGGCGGAGGAGGAGGAGGAGGAGGAGGAGGAGGAGGAGGAGGAGGAGGAGGAGAGAGGAGGAGGAGGGGAGAAGAGGGAGGAGGAGGAGGAGGGAGGAGGAGGAGAGGAGGAGAAGAGGAGAGGAAGTATCTTTACTACCTCGAGGAAGGAGAGATAATTACAGGTAACTTGAAGCCGGGTTTTAAGTGACGGAAAGAAGAGAGAGAGAGAGAGAGAGAGAGAGAGAGAGAGAGAGAGAGAGAGAGAGAGAGAGAGAGAGAGAGAGAGAGAGAGAGAGAGAGAGAGAGAGAGGAGAGAGAGAGAGAGGAGAGGAGAGAAGAGAGGAGAGTGAGAGAGAGGAGAGAGAGAGAGAGAGAGAGAGAGAGAGAGAGAGAGAGAGAGAGAGAGAGAGAGAGAGAGAGAGAGAGAGAGAGAGTAGTCATACCATATCGCAGTGAACCTAAACAAAATAGTAAACAGATAAAAGCCTGTAAAGCTATGGCGCAATAATACTATTTTCCATACAACGGCTTCCTCGCAAACAAGTGGCGCGGCACATAACAAAAAACAGATTGCTCCAAAACATTCAAAACACTTCAATAAACGTGAAAAGATTCAAACTTTAACTTTTAACCCAAACCTACACACAATTGTATTTATTTATACAGGTATATATTTTGTTAGCAAATGATTTTTTTAATTTATTTTTAATCAGTCACCGCAAGATACTGATGATAATGAGAATAGTAATTATAGTGATTGAGATGATAATGATAGTAGTGATGATAATAATAATGATAGTAATAACAACAATAATGATAATATCGTTACCAGACTTAATCACTCTTGTATAAGGGTGTGTGCTACCGTCAACAACATTATAGTCGCCACTGCACTAATATCGCCAGGCACCATATATACTGAATACTTCGCATCACTACTGATTTGTATGTGCCACAGAAGAGTGAATATAGGTAGTGCATAATATAAACAACTGTGCATGCCTCTTTTAGGGGCACATACAAATCTGTCAGTGATGCTAAAATTCATTATATTTGGGGCCTGGCGACATTAGTGCAGTGGCGACTATAGTGTTGTTGACGGTAAGGTATTTGTCATCATCTCACACTAGATGACTTACCTCTATCAGATTATATACCCAATAACACCAAAGTTAAGAGTATCACACACTCCTCCTCCGTGGACTTAATCATTTTTTCTTTTTTTTACAAATGCCTCTGAAAAGTAAAAACAAAGAATAGAAAATGATTGTAAACATGAGCCCGATTTCTAGTATTCCTTATCTCTATTTTTACCCTAACTTTTTTTCTCCTTATTTTTTTCTCTCTCTCTCTCTCTCTCTCTCTCTCTCTCTCTCTCTCTCTCTCTCTCTCTCTCTCTCTCTCTCTCTCTCTCTCTCTCTCTCTCTCTCTCTCTCTCTCTCTCTCTCTCTCTCTCTCTCTCTCTCTCTCTCTTTGTCTCTCAAATTCTCTTTCTCTTTTTCTCTATCTCTCTTTACTGTGTGTGTGTGTGTGTGTGTGACTGTGTGTGTGTGCGTGTGTGTGTGACTGCGTGTGTGTGTGTGTGACTGTGTGACTGGTGTGTGTGTGTGTGTGTGTGTGTGTGTGTGACTGTGTGTGTGTGTTAGGGCTATATATACAAGGGCAATGGACGCATAAGTGGAGCTTTGATAGGTTGCGAAATGACTCACATGAATGGTAATAAATCCGTCAGGCTGAGCGCGGCTAGAGAGAGAGAGGGGGGAAATAGGGGTGAGGGTGGATAGGAGGGGAAGCAAGGGGAAGACCACAAGGGACTACAAAGGATACACAAACAGCCTTTACAGTACTTGGACGTTTGATCACACTACACTAATTTAACTTGTTAGTATGGGGATAAGTATATAGTACAATATAAGGTTCTACAAAAAAGGACTATACAAAAAGGCTCTACAAAATGACTATAAAGGATTTACAAACAGCCTGCACTTGGACGTTTGATCACACTCCACAAATTTAACTTATTAGTATATTTGTAAGGATAGTACAATGTACATGCAGTAAAAGATTCCTCTACACCCAGTGAGAAGTTTAATTACGAAATATTTTTACTTGTTAGGGTAAAAGCTTGAATTTTTGGTGGGTAAGTGATGTGCTGTGTGTGTGTTTAAAGGTTTAAAGGTTTATTAACTCAATACAGACCCCGAACGGGGTATTAGAGTTTCAAATTAGTAATAAATATACGTAGTGACCCTGGTAAAGAAAGAACAAACAAAAAAACAAGTAACTAGACTTAATAGCGTAATAGTTAAAGTAATCGTCCAGACCATTTCATCATTCCTGATTGAATGCAACCAAAACATAGCCATTAACGAGTATATCAACAATACGTCGTCACTTTTTGTATCCAGTCAGCCGTTTTTAAATAATCCGCAATCAAAATCTGCAAATTCCCCGAGTTTTCAAAACACACTCAAGGTTTGCAGACGCTCAGGCTCAGGCTCGGTGACGTAGCATCAGGGAGGCTCATCTTCCCGCGCTGATCAGAGAGGCACGTAAACACAGAGATAAATATAGTACTTGAAGATATTTGGGTGTTTCTGATAGATTTTTTTTGCTATATAATATGCCACATGCATGCATCCTTTATGGGTGCAGCAAGACAGCTGTGCCTTTCGAGAAAAGTTTGCACACGGAAAGGAGTGGCGTGTGTAGGGTGATACACGCTTATAGTGTGTTGGGGCGAGCAGTTGTGTTGAGAAACGGCGCCCCCCCGTAGGACAGTGACTCAGTCCAACACCATACCAGACCAGGTGGCCCTGTTAGACAGGGACGCCAGGACTGGCAGCAGCGGTGGACCACCACGACTGTGGGGCTTTGCCTCTTAACAAGACCAAGTAAACCAAGTAAACCAGTTGTGGAGTGGGCGTGCCCTGTGGTGAGAGACCCTGTGGTGGTGTGGCTGTCACACTTTCTGCCTTCCCGCCCGCATATTTTCCAACTCTATGCTGTAGTTAATGCTAGTATGTGGTTTCCGAGTAATGACGTTTGACTGTAGCTCCAAAACTAACCATAGGATTTTCTCGAAAGTACCTTCATTGTGATTCCCACACACACATGGTTTAACCTTATTTACCAATCCATGTTTTGGAGAAGTGCCAGGTCCTCCTGCTGAACCTCAGGCTCTGCTAACACCTGTTCATCCACCTCGTACTCGGGCTCAAACATATAGGATCCCATGACAATCTGAGGTTCGTTTTCCTCATAGTATACGCGACCAGCGTCATTTCTTTCGGTGTCAGATTGAGCATCGTACTCTAAATCTGTCACAGCGACAGATTCACTGTCTGACACCGAAGTACAATCGCTCATCATAACATTTGCCGACAGGTGTCAGACAGAGTGTCTGCGGGCGTCCCTGTTCTGACGTCATCAATAACAGTCGTAGCCCTGTTGGAGGGAAGATTTTATTTTTCGCGCGCTTTTTACAAAAGTCGTGTTTTTACGGAAATAAGGCCTGGAAATCAATTATTTTTGGTGGATTAAGTGTTTTGAATGTACATTCAACATAATTCAGCAAAAAAAAATTGGGTCTGGACGATTACTTTAACATAATAGCTTAATAACGTAATAGATAGCAAAAACAGATAAGCAAACATAATTTCTAGAACATAGAACAGCTCTACTTAAAATGTCTTGTAATTTCTACAATAAACTTCGCTAAGTTTAAAAGCACTTTATAATTTGTAATGGCAAATAGTTCAGTCATTTTATATGTATTAGGGAATACATAGTAGTAAGGTTTTACATACTGCTTTCGAACATTATGAAAGAAAGTACATTTAAAAAGGTAATGAAATTCGTCTCCTACGTCATTCATATTACAGTGGGTGCATATACGATCCTCAATTCTAATATTAGTATATCTACCTCTCACAATCGGTAAACGATGATTAGCACACTTAAATTTACATAATGTCCTGTAATATTTAGATGGTAGTTTCATCAGATAACTTTGCATTTCCTTATTTTCAGTCATAATCCTGTAATTGTCACAAACTAAATTATTGTGAGTTTCTTCCTTCCACGTTTGTTTGTAAATGTCGTTACACCTTAGCTTGAAAGCTTCCTTTAACCAATGACCATTAACATCATTTACACTAATAAAAACATTGGTCATACCGCAACTATTTAACAAATGGTTAACCTTCATAATCCAAGGAGATCTATAGATGTTTTGATCATACAATTGTTTAACAAACATATATAATATTGATGATATTTTGTTGTTATCTCCATTTGCAATTCTAAACCAAAAATTAATAATCCTGTTATCAATATACTCCTCTATTGATTTAACCCCAAGTTCACCCTAAATCATACACAGCGGTGTTGATTTATTCACTCCCAACAACCTCCTCATAAAGTTATTACATGTTATCTTTAACTGCCTATTGTTTTCAAAACCCCAGACCTCACACCCATACAACATAATTGGTACAATTAATTTTTCATAGAGATCTATACTAACGTCAAGTGGTAGATTAAATTTAATGATTTTATTAAAATCATTAAATTGTGTGTGTGTGTGGGCACGATGTGAATGTGTAGGGCTGGTGCGGCAGACTGTTATGCCTAATATGTTATGCCAATGTAATGTTTATTGAGGAGACAGCAGGGAATGGTAATTTTACGGCTTAGGCCTCCCGAAACTCCCGCAGTCAGCAATATTATGATGGCACAATCGAAGGAACCATCTCTCGAAACGTAAGAGTGAAGGTCATTTAAAAACTAAACCTAACCCCGCATTATAACCTCCTGACATGATAGTAACCAAGCCCCCTATAATGGTAACCCAAAAAGACCCCACTAAGGGATGTCTTCAGCCTTAATAAAACCCATGGAATCGGTCGACTATTCCAATCAGTCACTCTAGTAGTTAATTTCCCTTTTGGAACGTCGTACACTTAGATATTCCCTACAGACAGCAGTGACCTATAATACCTTGAACCCTAAGGTCGGTTACTAAATGGCAGGACAGGTTGAGAGTGGTATTGGTGACCGTCAATCCTGGGTATGTCTGTGTTGGCGCGGGTACTGTGTTGGCGCGGGTACTGTGTTGATGTGATATATGGGGTGGCGCGGCAGGCCTTGTCTGGCGCGGCAAAGGGAGGCAGCAGTCAATCAGGCCCCATGTCTCTTCATTCCATTAAGTAAAAGTACTGTACGCTCCACATATTGTCGCCGCGTAATACTAGAGGTCCCCCTTAAAGTGCGACCCCCTGGTAACTGGGACTCCGAAGATGGTAGCTTATTGTTATGTCATTTAATGATCCACACCTGTTTTAAGTTGAGAGTAGCAGGGAGGAGGAGGGGGATATATTCGTCTTGGGCAAACTTTACGGTCTCAATGCGTAAGACATCGCCGGGTATAGGGAACACGGAGGCTCTTCTGCTATTGAGTGAGTGGTTAATGAGAAGCATCAGCGTCAACAGGAGATTTGATTCCAAGTATTTATCAGATCCGTTTTGAAAAGTTTGGATTGTACACGAGTTAATTATGATGTTAGGCAGACCATCCTTATATTCACAACACGATTAAGAAAAAGAAGAAAAGGAGGAGGAAAATTAAGGAAGAGGTGGTGGGGAAGATAGGATGGAGGAAGAGGAGGTAGAAAAGAAAAAGAGGATGTAGTAGGAAGAGGAGAAAGAAGATGATGAGGGAGGGTGAAGGGAGAGGAGGAGAAAGAAGAAGATGAGAGGGTGCATAGGGTGAGGGAGGAGGAGGGAAAAAGGAAGGGGGGAGGGGTTCTCAGGTAAATGACACAGGTCTCCCCAAGGCTGGCGTGGACCACCTGTTGGCTTATGAGCGCGTCACCAGGACAGCCACCCACACGCGCACCTCAGGGGACGCGACCGCGGCGACCTTTTTGAAGAGAGAGGCAGTGTTACGTGTTAACTCCTTCACGCCCAGATCTTTCCTTGGCTATATATAATCGTCTGTTGTTAGCCATAAAATTACGAAAAGTAACTTAACCCCTTCACGCCCAGACCTTTCCTTTGCTATAAAAAAATATATGTTGTTAGCCATAAAATTACGAAAAGTAACTTAATATACAAAATTAACTAGTGGACAAGGATACTAAACAGGTCATATCTTTTCATAAACAGGTCACGGAGAGATGCCACCGAGCGCCTAACTTATGATCTTTCTATAATTTCTGATTGGGGCAAAGCAAACCTTGTTTTGTTCAATGCCTCAAAAACCCAATTTCTTCACCTATCTACTCGACAAAACCTACTAAATAACTATCCCCTCTTCTTCAATGACACTCAACTATCTTCTTCTACAATGAACTTTCTAGGACTATCCTTTACTAAAAATCTGAACTGGAAATCTCACATCTCATCTCTTGCTAAAACAGCTTAGGTGTCCAGTGGCGTCTGCGTCCTTTTTTTTCTCCCTCCCAGTTGCTTGCTCTGTACAGAGGTCTTATCCGCCCATGTATGGAGTACTAGCAGGATACCCGGCGTTGCCCGTGTTTGAAATTGTTGCCCGTTGCCTGTTGCTCCGAATTGAAAAAATAAAAGCGTAAAAACCTAAGTTAGAGCCTTCCGGTTCTAATGAGACCACTTACAGCCTTCTCCGACGAAAACTGTGGGAGGAGTACGGTAACAAACATATGGACATTGCCCTTTATATATTAGATGTCTCACATGTTTGGGGAGGATCCACTCATACAGCTCTCCTAAACAGGGTTGAGTCAAAAGCTTTTCGTCTCATCAACTCCCCTCCTCTGACTGACTGTCTTTAATTTTTAAATCACCGCCGGAATGTTGCTTCTCTTGCTATCTTCTACCGTTATTTTCATGCCCACTGCTCTTCTGAACTTGCTAACTGCATGCCTTCCCCCCTCCCACGGCCTCGCTGCACAAGACTTTCTACTCATTCTCATCCCTATTCTGTCCATCTTCCTAATGCAAGAGTTAATCAGTATCTTTACTCTTTCATCCCTTTCACTGGTAAACTCTGGAACTCTCTTCCTGTTTCTATTTTTCCACTTTCCTACGACTTAAATCTTTTCAAGAGAAGAGTAACAAGACACCTCCCGAACTAAACTGGCACACCCCTCTTTTTTATTTTATTCTCTTACTGTCTTCTTTATAGGGACTGGCAATTAAGCGGGCTTTGTGTTACCTATTTTTGTTGTGCCCTTGGCCAGTCCTTTGTGATGTAAAAAAAAATATATATATATAATATTGCTTATGTTTATTAGAATTGTCTAATGGTGGTTATATTACAAAAAAAAAAAAGTTCTGGGCCTAAAGGGGTTAAAGTATTAAATGAAAATAGGAAGAGGAAGTCTGTGAACCATATATATCCATATATTGAATAAAGGAATGTGTTGTTTTAATACATTATACATCATAGCGCCAGTGTGTGTATGACTAGCAGAGGGATTATGCAGTCTGGTTTGCCGGCACGTGTGGTAATGACAGGATGATGTCTATTTAAATGGGAGTTACTGATTAAGGATATAAATATGTGTTTGTTTTTATCAACACGCCACGAGAGTATATAAATAGTGTTGTCATGGGGTGGGGGTGAGGTGATGGTGGCGGGGGTGGGGAGGGAGCGGGGGAGAGGCGGGTGTTGTGGAGTGTACCTGGGTGGTGAGGGTGGCGGAGGGAGGTGACGGGGGTGTTAGGGGTATCACACTGGTGTTGGGATGTGTTTGGGGAAGGTGTGGAGGGTGGTAGTGTGGTGTAGGAAGCTGTATAGGTGAGAGAGAGGCTATAAGGAGGTGTACGACTGTTGGTGTGTGGGGACTGACCATAGCTTGGCAAGGGGCTTGAGACCATAGCCTGGCGGGCCACTGCATGGCAGGGATCATGAGGCAGGAACTGACCACAGCCTGGCAGGGGAGGGTCATGGCCTGGCAGGGGAGGGCCACAGCCTGGCAGGGGAGGGCCACAGCCTGGCAGGGGAGGGCCACAGCCTGGCAGGGGAGGGCCACGGACTGGCAGGGAAGGGCCACGGACTGGCAGGGGAGGGCCACAGCCTGGCAGGGGAGGGCCACGGCCTGGCAGGGGAGGGTCACGGCCTGGCAGGGGAGGGCCACAGCCTGGCAGGGGAGGGCCACAGCCTGGCAGGGGAGGGTCACGGCCTGGCAGGGGAGGACCACAGCCTGGCAGGGGAGGGCCACGGACTGGCAGGGGAGGGTCACGGCCTGGCAGGGAGGGCCACAGCCTGGCAGGGGAGGGCCACAGCCTGGCAGGGGAGGGTCACGGCCTGGCAGGGGAGGGCCACAGCCTGGCAGGGGAGGGCCACAGCCTGGCAGGGGAGGGTCACGGCCTGGCAGGGGAGGGCCACAGCCTGGCAGGGGAGGGCCACAGCCTGGTAGGGGAGGGTCACGGCCTGGCAGGGGAGGGCCACAGCCTGGCAGGGGAGGGCCACAGCCTGGTAGGGAGGGTCACGGCCTGGCAGGGGAGGGTCACGGCCTGGCAGGGGAGGGCCACAGCCTGGCAGGGGAGGGCCACAGCCTGGTAGGGGAGGGCCACAGCCTGGCAGGGGAGGGCCACAGCCTGGCAGGGGAGGGTCACGGCCTGGCAGGGGAGGGCCACAGCCTGGCAGGGGAGGGCCACAGCCTGGTAGGGGAGGGCCACGGACTGGCAGGGGAGGGCCACGGTCTGGCAGGGAAGGGCCACAACCTGGCAGGGGAGGGCCACAGCCTGGCAGGGGAGGGCCACAGCCTGGCAGAGGAGGGTCACGGCCTGGCAGGGGAGGGCCACGGACTGGCAGGGGAGGGCCACAGCCTGGCAGGGGAGGGCCACAGCCTGGTAGGGGAGGGCCACAGCCTGGTAGGGGAAGGCCACAGCCTGGCAGGGGAGGGCCACAGTCTGGCAGGGGAGGGCCACAGCCTGGTAGGGGAGGGCCACAGCCTGGCAGGGGAGGGCCACAGCCTGGCAGGGGAGGGCCACAGCCTGGCAGGGGAGGGCCACAGCCTGGCAGGGAAGGGCCACAGCCTGGTAGGGGAAGGCCTCAACCTGGCAGGGGAGGGCCACAGTCTGGCAGGGGAGGGCCACAGCCTGGCAGGGGAGGGCCACGGCCTGGCAGGGAAGGGCCTCAACCTGGCAGGGGAGGGTCACAGCCTGGCAGGGGAGGGCCACAGCCTGGCAGGGGAGGGCCACAGTCTGGCAGGGGAAGGCCACAGCCTGGCAGGGGAGGGCCACAGCCTGGCAGGGGAAGGCCACAGTCTGGCAGGGGAGGGCCACAGCCTGGCAGGGGAGGGCCACAGCCTGGCAGGGGAAGGCCACAGCCTGGCAGAGGAAGGCCACAGCCTGGCAGGGGAGGGCCACAGTCTGGCAGGGGAGGGCCACAGCCTGGCAGGGGAGGGCCACAGCCTGGCAGGGGAGAGCCACAGCCTGGCAGGGGAAGGCCACAGCCTGGCAGGGGAGAGCCACAGCCTGGCAGGGGAAGGCCACAGCCTGGCAGGGGAGGGCCACAGTCTGGCAGGGGAAGGCCACAGCCTGGCAGGGGAGGGCCACAGTCTAGCAGGGGAGGGCCACAGCCTGGCAGGGGAGGGCCACAGCCTGGCAGGGGAGGGCCACAGCCTGGCAGGGGAAGGCCACAGCCTGGCAGGGGAAGGCCACAGCCTGGCAGGGGAAGGCCACAGCCTGGCAGGGGAGGGCAACAGTCTGGCAGGGGAGGGCCACAGCCTGGCAGGGGAGGGCCACAGTCTGGCAGGGGAGGGCCACAGTCTGGCAGGGGAGGGCCACAGTCTGGCAGGGGAGGGCCACAGCCTGGCAGGGGAAGGCCACGGGCTGGCAGGGGAGGGTCACAGCCTGGCAGAGGAGGGTCACGGCCTGACAGGGGCTGACCACGGGCTGGCAGGGGAACCGAGGCAAGCGACACGCACCTTTAAGTGCCGCGGCGGGTCACAGTCTGGCAGGGGAGGGCCACAGCCTGGCAGGGGAGGGCCACAGCCTGGCAGGGGAGGGCCACAGCCTGGTAGGGGAAGGCCACAGCCTGGCAGGGGAGGGCCACAGTCTGGCAGGGGAGGGCTACAGCCTGGCAGGGGAGGGCCACAGCCTGGCAGGGGAGGGCCACAGCCTGGTAGGGAAAGGCCACAGCCTGGCAGGGGAGGGCCACAGTCTGGCAGGGGAGGGCCACAGCCTGGCAGGGGAGGGCCACAGCCTGGCAGGGGAGGGCCACGGCCTGGCAGGGGAGGGCCACATCCTGGCAGGGGAGGGCCACAGCCTGACAGGGGCGGGCCACGGGCTGGCAGGGGAGGGTCACAGCCTGACAGGGGCGGGTCACGGGCTGGCAGGGGAGCGCCACATCCTGGCAGGGGAGGGCCACAGCCTGACAGGGGCGGGCCACGGGCTGGCAGGGGAGGGCCACAGCCTGACAGGGGCGGGCCACGGGCTGGCAGGGGAGGGCCACAGCCTGACAGGGGCGGACCATGGGCTTGCAGGGGAACCGAGGCAAGCGACACACACCTTTAAGTGCCGCGGCGGGTCATTGGCGCGCAACACCGGCGGGGAATTTACTGTGACGAGAACCTCCACTCCGACCCTGGGCTTATTGTGGCCCTGGGGGAGGGAGTGTTATGTTCTCTTCATGGACACCGGTACAAGGCGGCGGGTGTGATGGCCTGGCGGGAAGGGAAGTGAAGGGAGTGGAAGGCGGTAGTGTCGGGAGTCTCGTGAAGGGGCGGCCATTCATGTATCAGGCCGTCACTGGTGCCCTCTGTTAATTAAATGGTGGCCAGGGGGGGGGGGGGGCATGCAGGGGAAGAGTGCGAAGTGTGAAGTGGTAGCGGTGGGTGCATGGATGGGTGGCTGTGGGTGGCTGGGTGCATGGGTTTGGTGGGTTGACACTATACTACGGGAAAGTCACGAGGCAATCTGTACCCAAACTTGCCCTGCCCTTGTCCTTCCCTCCTTTTCTAGCTAATCTTCCTTTCACTGTCACACTTCTCTCCTCCCTCTCCCCTGTCCTTCCCACTCCAACACTTTCCCCTTGCTCAGCCGTCCCCAACTCTTCATTCATGCTCTTCCAGTCCCCTCTGTATCCCATATAAGGCAGTGCACAGCTATCATACACCCCTAGTCTTCATCACATAGCAATAAAGGGAGGGAGTACCGCTGCCGAGCTTGGATTTATTTTTTTACCTTGGAGTATATAGCTCCTGTTGGCTATTATCTTCCTTCTTTAGGTTTTATCTTCTTGAGGACTCAGGTGGGATGTGGCGGCGAGGTGACACCCTGCCTCACTGCTACTGCCTTCCTTCCCTGCCCAACACTACTACACCTTTACATCTACACCTACATCTTACCACTACACCTGCGCTGATTCTATTCATCCTGGACTTGTCAAGAGAACAGTCTCAATGCGTCACCTGCTTACATCTCCTGCTGACATTATTACAATACTGAATATGTGAGCTTTTGTAATAGTTAGTTGTTATTGTGAATATATATAGTACCGGGTGACACCATGGCCTACACTGCCTCTTCCTGTCAACCCTATAGCGACTCTGCTCCCTTTCATTCCATTCGTCATATGTTTATTTACATATTCTTTTTTTTTTACATTTGTGCCTATAGCGCGTGTATATAGGCAGTGATCTCCAGGGGTGGGATGGCAGGCCCTGGAGGTTCACTTGAGGGCTGTGATGGTTGGCCCTCGCCCGTGGTGGCGCAGGATGGATTTTTAAAGTGACGCCTGTGATGGTTTTCTGTGATGGTTTGGCCTGAGGCTCATGCTGCCCCCTGGTGCCCTCCGCCGCACGTGTAGTCGCAGTCGAAAGGTGAGGTTCATGCAGCATGTGGGTATCTTCGGCCACTAGACGATGAAAGAAACAGTTGTTCCTGGTGGGACTTGAACTCGGGATCTTGTACTCACAACTATCGGGCTCATATCCACCACATTGAAGATGGTCGAAAGAGTTGCCCCCGGCAGGATTCGAACTCTGGACATCGAGCTCACCAATCCAAGACGCTGACCACTCTGCCACCTCCTCCTCATTGAATCAATCAATCATTGGGGGCATACGCCGGGGGACGCGTCGCCTCGCCCACCCTACGACGACACTCCCGGGGGTCACCACGCGCGAGTCCCCATGCAGTCTCCTTTCCCATACCAAGCAGCTCTTGACAAGAAACAACAACTTGTCCCAGCCACGAGCCTTGTGGGCGCCCCCTTGGCCTCCTCCACGCCGGATTGTCTCTTACAGATACAACCCAAAAGGAAGGATTGGTTTCAGGGTAGCGTGCCACATGCCCATATAGCCGAAGTTGGCGCTGACGGACTATGTGCAGGTAATAGGCCTCGATTCAGTCTCATGGTGCAATCGCTGATTTGACACGTAATCATCCAGCGATACCCCATGATTCTGCGAAGACACTTATTACCAAAGGCATCGATTCGCCCCTTCAAGTCGCTATTTAGTGTCCATGTCTCCTCATTGTATCAGAACAATTAATTGTATTGTATGTTACAATTAATTGTAGTACACATTAGCACAAACACCACCATCACCACCACCACTTCCACCCCTCGCACCTCAAAAAAAAGAAAAGAAACTGGCGCACCTACCGACATAGCTATCCAAAAGGGAAAAACCCAAAACACGTACTCCTACCCCCCACCCACACCCCTTCCCACCCTTCTTCCCTTCCCCGCCACCCTTCCCCCCTACACCTCCCCACACATACATCAGCGGGGTAGGGAGTGTGGGAGTGACAGGCAGTATTAGTCCCCCGCCCTGTGACGAACTGGCCTATCGACTTGCCGTATTTATGGCTCCTGCAGGATGGTGGTGGTGGTGGTGTTGGTGGTGTCGGCAACAAGTGGTGCAGAGTTATGGCGGTGGTGAGGACGCTGACTCGCTATTGTGGTGGTGAAAGTGGTGTTGTGTGAAGATTGTTATGTAAATAGTAGGTTTGTTGTATTGAAAAGAGAGAGAGAGAGAGAGAGAGAGAGAGAGAGAGAGAGAGAGAGAGAGAGAGAGAGAGAGAGAGAGAGAGAGAGAGAGAGAGAGAGAGAAAGAGAGAGAGAGAGAGAGATTGTGTGTCCGTAAGTCATATTTGCACTTCACAAGAAATAAACTTTAAAAATATCGGTAAAATAATATAAATTTTTCCCCTCGGACAAAGTTATTTCTTTCACCAATTTACGTCAACGGCCGAAAGAGAGAGAGAGAGAGAGAGAGAGAGAGAGAGAGAGAGAGAGAGAGAGAGAGAGAGAGAGAGAGAGAGAGAGAGAGAGAGAGAGAGAGAGAGAGAGAGAGCGAGACAGGAAAAATAGAGAAAGGCACGAGGGGGAAAAAGAATAGAGAAAAAAATGAAGAGAAAAAGTCAAAAGCGGAAAAAATGTGAAGAGTTAAAACAGGGGAAAAAAAGAGATCAAGCGGGCAAAAAGTACAGACGCGGCGCCACGACAGCGGGGGAAAAAGGCCGAACTGGATCATGGCAGGAAAAAAATACATCCATTGGCAAACTTTTCTCCTGGTAATTTGCAACCGTGAATATTGTGATGCGAAGAGAGGAAGATGGAGGAGGAGGAGGAGGAGCAGGAGGATGAATACATAGGAAGAACAGATACCAGGAGACCTATTGGTCTATAACGAGGTATCTGCTGAACTACAGACTATTAGCTATCAAACTACATGTAAGAGAACAGTTGGAAAAGGTTGCCATGTCCCTAAAGAACATGGAAGTTTCGTGTGAAGAATGAGAGGATATGAAGTATGCTAACTACAACTAGTACCATTAACACTAATCGATCCGAGGGACGATATAATATACCTTGCGGAGCAATTTAAAACCCATTTACTTTACAGTATGGGTCCAGTCTGTTTTTAAATGAGGTTATTGTGCTGGCTTCGACAACATTTGCCGGTAATTTGTTCCATCGATTTACAACTCTAACATTGAATAGTTTTTTACGGAGATCTGTGATGAAACGCTGACCATTCAGTTTAAAACCGTTGTTTCTTGTTGTCACTTGGGGAGAAAGCTCGAATAGGTTCTCTTGATTAATGACATCAAAACCTTTTAGGATCTTAAAGGTTTCTATCAAGTCCCCACGGATTCTACGATCCTTTAAGGAAAACATATTAAGTTTCCGCAGTCTCTCTCTTCATAAGATGAATTTCGCAGATATGGAATTTGTTTGGTTGCTCTTCTTTGCACTGATTCTAATTTTGCTTGATCTTTTATGAGACAAGGCGACCAGAATTGAACGGCATATTCTAAGTGTGGCCTAACCAAAGACATGTATAGTCGTGTCATTACATGAGGAGTTTTATGTTCAAAGTTGCGTTTAATGAAGCCCAACATCATATTCGCCTTTTTACTGGCAGCTAGGCAATGCGTACTGGTTTTAAGATCATTACTAATGATGACACCTAAATCCTTTTCCTGCTGTACTTCAGTTAACGATTTATTTTGCATTTGATAGTTATATTTGAAGTTATCGTTGCCTATATGCTTTACTTTACATTTATCGGAATAAAATTTGTATTGCCATTTATCGCTCCAATCTGATAGTTTATCTAGATCACGTTGTATGAGTTCGCGTACCCGTCAGGGTGGCTCGGTTGGTAGAGGTGTGGGCTTACGTGCAGCGTCCCTGCGTTCGATCCCACCAGGTTCCCACCAGGTTCATCCTGGCGTGGTGGCACTTAATATAGTCAATAACCTTGTCGTTGGTACTTGCAAAGTGTCTAGATAGGATCAAAGTATCTTATCTTATGTATGAGTTCGCAGTTTTCTCTAGTATATGCTTTACCGCCTGATTTGGTGTCATCAGCAAATTTCTATATTTTAGATACAAGTTCGCAGTCCAGATCATTGATATATATCAGAAAAAGAGTAGGACCCAAGACCGAGCCCTGAGGCACCCCACTAGTAACATCTAACCGATCAGATGCCTCGCCATTGATTACTACCCGTTGCTTACGATTTGAAAGCCAATCGCCAATCCATGAACATAACTGCTCTCCTAAACCATGCGCCCTTTGCTTGGTCAATAGTCGCTTATGGGGAACTGTATCGAAGGCTTTCTGAAAATCAAGGTATATTATATCCGAGGGAATTTTAGCGTCCTAGTTTTAATAAATGACATTGAAAAATCGAGTAGGTTTGTTAAGCAGGATCTCTTACTTCGAAAACCATGCTGG
>JACEEZ010019399.1:362500-367500 GCA_016584305.1 Chionoecetes opilio
GTTACTGTGTGTTGCTGTTGCGTTACTGTGTGTTGCTGTTGGTGGTTGCTGTTGCGTTACTGTGTGTTGCGCTATCGTGTGTCTGGGTTATATTGCTGTTGTGTTACTGTGTGTTGCTGTTGCGTTACTGTGTGCTGCTGTTGTGTTACTGTTGCGTTACTGTGTGTTGCTGTCGTGTGTTGCTGTTGTGTCACTGTGTTCTGTGTGTTGCTGTTGCGTTACTGTGTGTTGCTGTTGCGTTACTGTGTGCTGCTGTTGCTTTACGGGTGTTGCGGTGTTATGTTGTTTCTGCTGCTTTACGGGGTTGTTGCGTTGCTTTATGTTTTTTGCTTTTGGGCGTTACTGTATTTTGTGTCGTGTTTTGCTGTTGCGTTCCGTGTGTTGCTGTTTTTTACTGTGTGTTGCTTTGGGGTTACTGGGTTACCCTTTTTAGTATGGTTTTTTTACGGAAAAGGGGGTTTCACCCCCCAATGTTGATCGGGTTACTAACCGGTAAAGGTGATTCCCGGGATGACCCCCCTCTTGAGGGGCGGGTAATTTGTTTCGTTGCCCAAGGTACACGTCAAATAAATTGGTAGTATGGGTTTAAAACCGTGGCGAGCTTTTCTTACGGAATTTTTAAGTACCCTTGGGCCCAAAAGGTTCGGTAAACAATTACTAAAAAAAATATTTATTATATATAAAATTATATATATATTATATAATATATATATATTTTTAAAAAATTAAAATATTTTATATATATATATATTATTAATTTTAATATTTTTGTACACTTGTAAAGGTTTTTTTACTTAAAAATGTCACGCATTTCTTTTAAGAAAGGGAAAATGAACTGGGTTTCTAAAAAGACAGGGCCGAACTTTAAATTTTTGGACAAGGTACTCCGGGGTACACACAGACCCCCGGGAAGGTGTGAGGGGAGTAGGAGGCAAGGCTAACGCGTCCCCTCTCTTTTCTCTGTTTTCGTCTGCTCCGGGGGCCAGTTGCAGCTAAAAAGGAAAAGGGGGGAAACGGAAGTGGGGGTTTCCGGTGGCCCTTCTCTCAGGCCTTTTCCCTCTCGTAAGCGTCATCAACCCTTTGGGAGAGCGCTGAATGAACACACACAAAAACTTGTGCGGGGCAGCCCGGGAAACCCGGGGGGGCGGGGGTGTTACGTTTGCACCCGGGACGGGGGTTTTGGACTTTTCCAAACGTCTTCTTATGGGCCATGACTGATATTTTCGTAAAACGTAACCTCATAAAAAGGTTCAGCATCGAAACCCCGCGGGGGCACCCCCTAGACACTCGGACATCCTGTTTTATTTGTTTAAACCTAAATAAAAAAACCAGTCCCGCTAATACCCCGCTCTCTCCTTAAAAACAAGCTTTCCTCGCATTGTAAAAAGACATGAAATACCAAAACTTTTTTTAATCTTTGGTACTATCCCCGATTCTCAGTTTAAAAATTTCCTTCCCCAAATCCCTATAAAAGGTGGGGGTTTTCCAGGGAAAAAATAGAAAAAGGGGGAAATTCCCACCAAATTTTTGGGTTTATAAACGGGAGTAATGATAAAAGGACAGTGCCCCAAGGTCATCATTAAATTTGGTAAAATATTTTTAAAAACAAAATTTCAAACTTTTGGTTATTAGAATAAAAATAAACCAAAGTCTGTTAGTAATGTTTTTAATACCCCGGGAAAATATTAAGAAGTGTATTTTTCCCAAAATCTACCCCGTAGTCATTTAAATACGGAAGTGTGGAGTGAAGATAAAAAAACAGCAGGGGCCTTGGCACTGAGTAAAAGCACTAGCCGTATTTATTTATTATTTATTTTTAATTTTTAAACCTGTTCTTTAAACTTAAGGGTTAAAATACGGTTGTAATGCAATAAAAACTACTCCGGGGGGGTACTAAAAAAGATCCCAAAATTAAGATATCATTGGGGGGATTTGCTCCACCCAAAAATGATAACAAATGATTTTACTCAAATAGTTTTATAACTCAATCAAAAAAGTTTTTTGTGGGTGAAAAAAAAAAAAAAAGGCAGTAACTTTCCTTGCCCTTGGCATTTTTGGGTTTTAAAAGTTTATTAAAATTTTTTTTATTTTATATTTTTTTCGTTATTTATGAACTATTTTTTCGGAGTACGGGATCTCAGCTAATAAAAAATTTGACTCGGGTCCCGCAAAATAAATGTTCAAAAGTTAAGGGTATGCATTATATTAAATTTTATGGCATATCAGAGGAAAAATTTATTATGTAAACCTTTTCTAAGAAGTGATAATAGCTGCCCCAGTAGAATGTATTTCAAAAAAAATAAAAAAGTGCTTTAAAGGGGTTTTCCAAAGGCAGTAATTAATCTCTTTTACCCGAGTGCCTGTTTGCACTTGGCTGCCCAAATTTAAAAGTTTTTGTGTTATAAAATCCTTACATAGACAAAAATATTTCCTGGGAGGGTAAAAATTGGCGTTTAAAAGCACTAGTGGGGTAGGGGAAAAGTCCCTTTGGAAGGGGGGAAAAAAAAACTACCTGCCAAACGGTTTTGTTTGAATTAGAATTTTGGTTGTAGAGGGATTTTCTTTAGGGGGGCGAAGGGTATTTTTGTTTTCAAAAAAGGAGGGACCGAGGGGATTACATTTTTCCCCCAATTTTTAGAGTTAATTCCCCAAAAAAAGGTTAATTCCCCGTACTTTCTTTCCCGCTTCTCAAGGGTAGGAGTACATCTCTATTTTAACATACTAGCAAAAAATTCCTTTACATTCTAAAATTTTTTTTAAAAAGTCAATTTTAAATTTTTTTTATAAAAAAAACTTTTTTAAGTTAAAATATTATTTCCCATCCCTGCTTTTTTCAATTTAAAAAAGAAAATTGAAAATATATATATATTACATATAAGGGAAAAATAACAAATTTTTAAGAAATTTCAAAAAATTTTTGAAAAATTTGCGGTAAGCAATTTTTTAAAAAATCTATAGGGAAAAAAAACTGAAAATTTAAATTTCTTAAATTCTTTCACCTGGCTATTTAAGCAAAAAAAAATGTGAAAAAAACATATCTCACCAATAAGTGTTATTTATGTAAACAATGCGTTTTAAAGTATGTCTCTTGTAAGGTGCTAAAATGTTGTAAAACTCCCCTAAATTGTGTAGAATCAATAAAAAGGGAAGGCCTTCCTACTGCTGAATCAGAAGGGGTTTTTTCCAAGGGCGTTTTTTTCAGATGGGGAAAATGCTGCCCAGGGCAGGGGGGGCCGCGGGTGGCTGGCGGGGTGGCTGAGTGCGGGCTGGCGGGGAGGCGTTGTGTGTTTACGCACAATGATGGGTGTCCCCTGGCTGTCTGGCTGACGGGGTGGGTGGCTGAGAAGGGGTTTTTTTGGTTTACTCACAATGACGGGGGGCCCCGCTGGTGGCTGGCTGACGGGGTGGCTGGCTGAGAGGCGTGAGGGTGGCTGAGTTTGGTGCTGGCTGGAAAATGTTGACAAGGGGGTTTGCTGAATTGGAAGTATTTGGAAAATTTAAAGATCGGGTAGGGTTTTCCCTCTCCCAAACTTGATAATCTCTTATTCCACGCGTCCTGTCCTCGTTCTTGTCCCTTTAAAAAAATTGTTTGTCCCAGAGCAAATTTAAAGCAAGAGAAACTTTTCCTCCTGTCTATATACAAATTTTTGGGGGTGGACAGTGACTGATCCCAAAGGCAAAAGGGGGTGCGACCGCTTCCGCGGGCAGGTTTTTACACAGCATGATTTGGGAAACTTCTCCCCTCTCTTTACCCCTCGCTTGTCTCTCTCCAAACTTTTCCCTTTTTTTTACTTTTTCACTTGGATGGTAATTCCACCTTTCCCCGGTTATTAAAAGTATGTACTTCCCTTTTTTCACTTAAAGGGCCCGTAATTATATTACAATTTTATGTTGCCAATACCACCCCTTTTTCGTCTTTTTAAAGTTCGGGCATTCCATTATGTGTTGTAAAGCAACACTCGGGGTTTATGTAATGTTTTTCTCAAATTTCCCCCGCTTTTTTTCACCAAATTTTTTTTTTTTGTTACCCTTTTTTAGTAGGTTTTTTTTAAAGGGTAACGGGTTCACTCCATGTTGGGTACGGGGTTCTTTAAACCCGTAAAGGGGTGATTTCCGGGATTACCCCCCCCCTGACGGGCAGGTAACTTGCTTCGTTGCCCAGAGGTTTCCCCGTCAAATAAAAATGGGATGTATGGGGTTAACCCTGGGCGAGCGGTTCTTTCGTAATTTTAAAATATTCTTTGTGCCAAAGGATTTTGAGGAAGAAAAATTCTACAAAAAAATTATATTATATATATATTACAATTGTTAAAGGGTTTTTACAAATAAAGTCCCCGCAGGTTTTGTTAAGTAAAAAGGGCCCAAAGAAAAAGTGTCATAGACAGAGCCAGACGTTAATGTTGTGACAAGGTACTCCCCGGGTACGCACGGGGCACCCAGGAAAGGGGTGAGGGGTAGGAGCGAAAAGGGTAAAACGTCCCTCTCGTTTTTTCTGTTTTTCTGTCTGTCTCCTCCGGGCCCTTGCAGCATTAAAAGGGAAAGGGGGAGGAAGTGGCAGGTTCCGGTGGACATGTCTCCGTTCCCCCGTTGCAAATCTCGTAAGCCCCATCAAACCTTTGGGGAGAGCGCTGAGATTTCCCACACACAACTTTTGCGGGGCAGTTTCCCCCAAACCCGGGCGAGGTGTGTCTACTTTTTGAAACAAACACCGGGTTTTACTGCCCGCATTCTTTTGGGCCATGACGGATACTTTTCAACGTAACCTCATCAAAAGGGTCCCGCCCCTCGCACCGCTTTGGGGAAAATCAGGGCATCGAAATCCTGCTTAGTTTTAGAATTAACACATAAAAATTTAACCATACGCTAAAAAACTGTGTTTCGTCGTGTGTTGCTGTTCCCTTACTGGTGTTGTGTTGGGGTTTTCTGTGGTTGCTGTTCGTTATTTTGTGTTTTGTTTTCGTTTTCTGGGGTGTTGCTGTTGCGTTACTGTGTGTTGTTGT
>JACEEZ010019399.1:372500-385000 GCA_016584305.1 Chionoecetes opilio
ATTTCACTTGTGAATTTCATTATGTAGTAGTAGTAGTAGTAGTTGTAGTAGTAGTATATAGTAGTAGTTATCTTCAATCGCAATAACTTTAGTATTTACTTAAAAATATAGTAGTTTTATCAACTTCATTAAGACTCACAACTAAAGCATCGCCTCTAACATACTTCTCTTCTAGTATGTTTCAAAAATCTTTTACCTACCACATTCACGCACACTCTCTAGGTCTCAGAAACACCCCTTCATGATCACCTTGAATCCTGCATCTTGTCTTTCCATAAAAAATAAAAAAATAAATACAACACAATTTACACCCCCTCCCCCCAAAAAAACCTTTCCCTAACTCTCCCTCTCCCATCCAGGTGATCAGTTATCTCATTAAAGTAACTTGCTCACCATTCATTTTACATATAACACGCCATTTTCTTATCCTCTGAAAGTACATAAGGTTGACATTTACAACTTGTCTTCCTATTCATGTAAATATTAAACAAAACAACTACGTGACATACCATAGTCTTGATCTTGAGGAAATGTTAATTGGAAGACACTATTATCTTTTATTTGCATAGCTTCACCCAGACTAATATTTCCATTGTGGATTTGTTTACCATTAAGTAGATGTCACGTTCCATAGCCTTTTTTACCATTAAGTAGATGTCACGTTCCATAGTAGCCTTTTTTACCATTAAGTAGATGTCACGTTCCATAGACTTTTTTACCATTAAGTAGATGTCACGTTCCATAGCCTTTTTTACCATTAAGTAGATGTCACGTTCCATAGATTGTTTTACCATTAAATAGATGTCACGTTCCATAGCCTTTTTTACCATTAAGTAGATGTCACGTTCCATAGACTTTTTTACCATTAAGTAGATGTCACGTTCCATAGATTGTTTTACCATTAAGTAGATGTCACGTTCCATAGCCTTTTTTACCATTAAGTAGATGTCACATTCCATAGACTTTTTTACCATTAAGTAGATGTCACGTTCCATAGATTGTTTTACCATTAAATAGATGTCACGTTCCATAGCCTTTTTTACCATTAAGTAGATGTCACGTTCCATAGCCTTTTTTACCATTAAGTAGATGTCACATTCCATAGACTTTTTCACCATTAAGTAGATGTCACGTTCCATAGCCTTTTTTACCATTAAGTAGATGTCACGTTCCATAGACTTTTTTACCATTAAGTAGAGGTCACGTTCCATAGACTTTTTTACCATTAAGTAGATGTCACGTTCCATAGACTTTTTTACCATTAAGTAGATGTCACGTTCCATAGCCTTTTTTACCATTAAGTAGAGGTCACGTTCCATAGCCTTTTTTACCATTAAGTAGAGGTCACGTTCCGTAGCCTTTTTTACCATTAAGTAGATGTCACGTTCCAAGCCTTTTTTACCATGAAGTAGAGGTCACGTTCCATAGACTTTTTTACCATTAAGTAGATGTCACATTCCGTAGCCTTTTTTACCATTAAGTAGATGTCACGTTCCATAGACTTTTTTACCATTAAGTAGATGTCACATTCCATAGCCTTTTTTACCATTAAGTAGATGTCACGTTCCGTAGCCTTTTTTACCATTAAGTAGATGTCACGTTCCATAGCCTTTTTTACCATTAAGTAGATGTCACGTTCCATAGCCTTTTTTACCATTAAGTAGATGTCACGTTCCATAGACTGTTTTACCATTAGTAGATGTCACGTTCCGTAGACTTTTGATATCTGGCATAAGCGTTGTCTGTCGGTCAATAGCGTTCAATGGTGAATAATAATAATAATAATAATAATAATGGTAACGCTAATGATGTTGGTGAGAATGATTGATGATGATGACAGTTCAGCTTTTAATAATATCAACAAACTATGAATAACGCCAGTGTTTATCTCTGGTGTGTATGTATGTGTGTGTGTGTGTGTGTGTGTGTGTCTGTGTGTGTAGCGAGTCACACACACACACACACACACACACACACACACACCACACACACACACACACACACACACACACACACACACACACACAACAATGCAAGAAGCCAGGGCGGCGGTGCTTTGCGGGAAACAGCTGGTCGGTTCGTAATAGAATTGTCACCCCTGGAAACACGGAGGCAGGAATAGAGGCGTGCACACACACACACATGTATACACAGAGACAGCCTTACGACAGCCTTACGTAGGAGACAGGCACATATAGTAATAATGCTTGAGTATATAGGAAATGAAAGAGATATACGCCTTAGGTAATCAACGTATGCTAGGAAATATATATAGATAGAACTAAGGAAATGTATAAAGAGAAGCACGTAGAGAAATATAAATTGGATAGACTCTTCTTATATACATTTACGGTGATGAAGAAATGCCGAAAATTACATAGAAAGCAGATAGAGAGAAACTTAGAATAAATGATACGCTAAGAAATACATAAACCGAAGCACGTAGAGAAATACAGAGCTATACTTGCTACCTATATTGAGAGTAATGGAGAAATACAGATAATTATTTGAAGCAGCAGAAAGAAAAATAATAATGGAGACATAGATTTATAGTTAAATATATGCACCTCAAATATATATAGTAATAGGAGAGTAGAGTACGAGTATGCTAGAACAGTATAGTAATAAGAACACTTAGGCATTCAGTGATAGAGAGATACAAAGACCACTACTCTTATCAGTTTTACATAACATACATGATATAAATAGACTAATTTGTGGAGTAATAAAGACGAAAATAATGTATGGAGGATCGTTACAGCTGAGTGATGACAGGAACAGGAGCGCAGATGATGATGTAATGGAAGTAATGATAATGATGCTAGTAATAATGATAAATGCACATGATGTAATGGAAGTAATGATAATGATGCTAGTAATAATGATAAATGCAATAGTCCGTCTATACTTAGAAATATCTAGAAAGGCTGGATATAAGGAAACACCTGTATGGTATGAGAGCAAGGAGACTGCCGGCTGTGCTAAGTGGATCCGTGCATAACCCTCTCACTGAGTGTCTTTACATATGTTAAGGGAATCTGCGCCGAGACGTTTATTGCATGTATCATGTATCATGTATTATGTATGTACATCTAGGAACACAAGGCATGCAAGGGTTATTAATGGTAATGTTATCTTGTGGAATACCAATAATAATTGTCTTGCTTCTGTTATTATTGTGTATTTCCATGTTTTTTTTTTACATCACAAAGGACTGGCCAAGGGCACAAAAAAAAGAGGTGACACAAAGCCCGCTTGGTTGCAAGTCCCTATAAAGAAGACAGTAAGAGAATAAAGAAAGAGGGGTGGGCCAATTAAGTTCGGGAGGTGTCTTGTTACTCTTCTCTTGAAAAGATTTAAGTCGTAGGAAAGTGGAAAAATAGAAACAGGAAGAGAATTCCAGAGTTTACCAGTGAAAGAGATGAAAGAGTAAGGATACTGATTAACTCTTGCATTAGGAAGATGGACAGAATAGGGATGAGAATGAGTAGAAAGTCTTGTGCAGCGAGGCCGCGGGAGGGGGGGAGGCATGCAGTTAGCAAGTTCAGAAGAGCAGTGAGCATGAAAATAACGGTAGAAGAGAGCGAGAGAAGCAACATTGCGGCGGTGATTTAAAGATTGAAGACAGTCAGTCAGAGGAGAGGAGTTGATGAGACGAAAAGCTTTTGACTCAACCCTGTTTAGGAGAGCTGTATGAGTGGACCCCCCCCCCCCCCACACACACACATTGTGTGTGTGTGCGTATATATATATATATATGTGTGTGTGCGTGCGTGTGTGTTGATCCATCCTGTCGGGGAGGCGGTAGGGGAGTGGTTAGCGTCTCCGACTGGCTTTCTCGGAACCGATTTCGATCCCGAAAAAACCCAAAAAACCTTTCTCCCGGTCGGTGGTCGAGGGCCTAAGAACACCCCACAGCCTCCCCACAATTACCTTCGATTGCGAGTGCACGGAGAAAAGGGTGGCGGCTGACCCCTTAATCACAGGCGTCACATAAAAATCCTGCCTGCCCACCACGGGCGAGGCCCACCATCAAGCCCCCAAGTGAACCTCCAGAGCAGGGGTTCTAAAACCTTTTACTCCATTTCCCCTTCAGAATTTCTCAAATTCGGTGGTCCCCTTCTTTTTCCCCCAAATCCCCCCCCGAAAAAAAAGGTAAAAAAAAAAAAAAAAATAAAGTTGATAAAGAGAACCCTTGCTTTTTTTTCAAAGTTTACAGTCAAATTTATCTTATTTGATGATTTTGTGATACGCTTAACTTACATCATTTGCCTACAAAAGACTGCGGACACGAAAATTTTTGAATCTGGTTGGGAAAGGTTAAATTTAATCTCTGCAATTTTATCACCATCAGGGGGAAGGCGATATTTTTTCTTTCAGTCATTTGACGAATCGAGGTTGTGTCACGAAATGCACATCTAATTCGGGGCCACCCCAATCGGTTCCGCTCTTTTCTTGATTTGTAAAGGGGGGAAACCGACTCACTAAATAGGTAATGAAAAAAGGAAAAGGGTGTCGAAGGTAATCTCACGATTTTGGATAGACGATGCATTAAACACCAAATACTTTCAGAGATTTTCTTTTTGAGTATTTGGAGCAGAATCATTTTGAGATCAAGGAATCGCCTGAACATCACGGGGGGGGTAGAAATTCAAGAGTGCCAGAGAATGGTTTCATTCCAATTCCCCTTTCCCCTCAAATTTCTGGAAAGTCCCATTAATTCACTTTCCAAGGATCTCAGATGCGAGGATTTCATTTTTATAATGGGTCAGAGACTATCTTCTTCATTTCGTCAAGGCAGCAAAAGGGGTTTTCAAACATGGAACTTTCCCCGGCACGACTTTCCTTCCCAATTCTGGGCTTGGCGAAATCCCAAAAGAAAATCCATCGGTGAAAAAAATTCTTTCCTTGCCCGTAGCTTCAGATTCAACCTATTTAGCTCCCTAAAATATATCTGCTAAATATGCAAACGTGGCTCCCATAAAACCTCTTTAAGGACTCAACGATCATTTTTCCCCTTTGCTTTTCCAGGAAAAATTTAAGCTCCCCCCGAAGTTAAACACTCGATTCACAACATTCCCCTTGGAAAAGCCGCACTTTGGAGTAAAAGAGGAATTCAGCTCCGAATCCAGTCTTTACAAAAGGTTCAAAAAAGGCGAGAGTTCAGAGCCCAGCTTTACAAAGTTGACGTTTGGGACCACGCCCCCGGGATCTTGAAAATTTCATTAGGGGGGTTTCGACGCCGTGCAAAACGGAATCATACAATGAACCCCTTGGCATTCGGAGTACTTCCTTGAACGCTTCTGGAAACCCTGTTTTTGATCCCACTCGTGGAGCCCGTCTGTACAGACCAAAAAACATTTTCCCGGGGGATCCTTTTTAGCTTTAAAAAAGAAGATAGTTTTTCCATAATCTTTAGTGTTTGGTGGTCTCAAGCTTGTACAAACAGATATTCTTCCTTGTATCACCAAGAAAACATACCTAACAAACACGAGTATGTACAAAAACTCCATCCTTTGACTCACAGCTGTTTGCAAAAAACCTTTTGAGACGATTTTGATTCCTGTATCACTTTTTCCTTTATGTCATCTGAATTTCAAATTCTCCGCTTCACTGTGCGTTTGACAAGGAAATTTTGTTAAATTTTCTTTTCACTTGCATCTCCAAGAACATTTTGCCCTCTTTAAAGACATGCTTGATTAAGGTTTCCCCAAATTTTGTGTGGGGTTTTTTTGTTTCGTATTTCGGGGGAAACCTCGATGCCCAAAATTTACACTTGAGGTCTGTTTTTGGGAAAGCCCCGTCGCACCAGTTTTTTTTTCCCCAAACTTTTTTCGTGGGCCTGAAAAAATGGGGGTCTTTCTCACATACTGGGGGGATGGCAGCAAATAATGCTAAACTTACTGGGCCCTCATGAACGTTCCCCAGCACTTTGAACCAGTACCCCCTGAGGTTTCTCGATGCCATCGCGAGGATTGATGTAAACCCGTGTTAATGCCCTTTTCACTGTACTTCCGCTTTTTACTAACATAGTAGCCATCCCCCCAAATCTAGGGAATTAAAAAAAGAAGCACATCAGAACAAACATTAAAGTGTAAGACAAAAAAATATAATGAAGGACAGATAATGGGGAAAAGTGATAAAAGACAAACACAAAAAAATTCCACACATAACAATCCATGGGACCCCAAAAATTTAAGCACACACACTCATCCCAAAACTACACACAGAGAGAGAAAAGATGATAAACATTCACACTAAAGCTAGCAAGCGAAAGTACTTTCTACAGCAAGAACACGCCTCCTTTGACAAGCACTCCCCCAATTGAAAAGAAAAGAATAGCGAGTCACATAAATTTAGCACTAAAAAAAAAAAGCGGGAAATACCTAAGTGGGGAAATGAGCATAAAAAAAAGATACCAAAAAAAAAAGAAATTTTCCCACAAAAACCGCGCCTTTTATAATTGCGAAAAAAAAGAAACCCCAATATTGGCTCAGAATCAATTATACCCACATTTTTACGTGAGATATCCCGGGCCACACAGGATCTTCGATCGCCTTCTCCTCTGTTCCCCCGTGATCCCCTCATCACCGCCCGTGTTCTCACCCGTCTCAACGCGTTCGTTCCTCCGCTTTTTTTATCACACCACCTGCACAAGCAATTTTCAATTTCGCACATACAACTAACCCCGTCACACACATTCGTAACAATATTATGTAAAAAAAATTTTTTTGTCAACTTAATGATTAATCAATTTAAAATTTTAAAACAAGAAAAAATTTTTTTGCCCGGACGTGTGCAAGTTTTTTTTTTTATTTGATTCCCACAATTTAAAAATGTAAAATTTTAAAAAAACCCCCATGCCCCTTAAATTCTTGCCATGGCCCCCTTTGGGGGGCCCGGCCCCCAGGTTGGAACCATGCCCCAGAGCCCACCATCCGAGCCTGGGTCACCACCCTATGGCGTATAGGCACAAAAGTAAAAACAAAAAAACAACCACGCTTTTAAAAACTATTGGCTTATTTAAGGGGGGACGAAAGGTCCATGGGCTTTTTTTTTCGCGGTAAGAATTTGACTTTGCTACAGTAGGGGGTGATGGGGGGATGGCAGGGTTTTTTTTTTATTGTTTTTTTTTTATATAAAATGTGATGGTGATGGTGGTGATTTATGCAAGGATGGTGTTGTGGGACCCAAGGTGTTTCTGGGGTGGGGATGATGGGTGTAATATTAAAGGGTGAAGGTATTAATGAGGGTTTTGCATATATTAAAAATATAAAGATAATTTTTTTATCGCCCCGGAGGCATACAATAAAAAAAACAAAAATAACAAAAATGGATTTTAAATTAAAATAGAGCAAAAAAAATACGTAAATAGGCACTTAGGGGAGCAGTATCAAAATGCATATATTACATAGGGATACATGGAACACTAATGGACCCCTGTGCTACCCCAATTCGCACAACAGCAGACCCAGCCACCCCGTTGTATAGGTCCCCAAAACTAGGGCCCAGCTCTGCCACGAGGGAGATGGAGTTCGCAAGAGCTCCCCCTACTCCTTAAAATGAACACGGAGTGCGGATCACATCCAGATTGTTTACCCCTTTCCTAGCGAAAGCCCGGACGGCGCACCCCGGGCAGCCCCAAAGCCCCTTAAGGTGTCTTGTGACAAAATTAAGGCGGTAGAGTGCCACCTTGACCGCGACCACAGCGAGTTGCAGTATAAGGTAGCAGTGACCCTGAATATCTCCTCTTCACCTCTCTGCTATGTAAAAAAATTTCCTCGTTTGAGATTTCCCACGATAAAACTTGGGGGTCTGCTGATGTTATCATCATCATCAGCCCATGTCGTGGGAATAACTGGCCCAAGTATGCGAATCTACCCCCAAAAATGAGGGGAGACCACTGATGACTGCATAAATGACGTGACGTAAAAGGGTTTTAAGGGGTGGTATGAGTTTTTTTTATTATTTGTATTTTGTTTTTTTGTATAAAAGTACCCGGTCGGGTTTGAACCCCCTTTGCCCCACCACACGGAGGTTAAAAAGGGAAGCTACCACCCTTACTATTATTACCCCAAAGCAACACACCCCATCACCCCAAAATTATTACCCCCTCCGCAACTTACCCAAGAGAAGTGAAACGGCAGCCTCCCTCCTGAGTGCTGTTCCCCCCAAATATCCTTTTAAATCGTCGCCCCATACCCCCACCCGTTAACTACTGTGACATTTAACTGCTTTAAAAATGACGGGTCTTAGAAAACCCGTGCCCTTTACAATGGGAAATGCATTAATAAAAAAAAAAAAAAAGAAAAAAAAAAGCCATCTCGGGGGTTGGACTGTCATACAAAATGTTTAATTTATTAAAATTTTTTGTAGTGTCCCCGGGCCCCGATAGTTCTGCGCCTGCTCCCCCACCGAGTTTTAGGTTTTGGGGGAATAAATTTGGGAAGGTATCTTTCCTTTTAAACCCCCGTGTGGGGGGTGGCTAAAATTTTCCTAAAAGGGGTTTGAATCGGACCTGGTATGGTAACAAAAAATTTTCTTAATTTTTATATTAATGTTTTTATTTTCATTGTTGGGTTTTTATCATCATTTTTACCTCCGCCCAAAGAAATTTGGGGGGGTTTTGTTTTCACCCCCACTGTCTGTCTGTCTGCTGTCTGTGTTTGTCTTCGTTGTTAGGGACAGGGGTTCTCAAAAGTTCAATAGATTTGGACCAAACTCGGTATAAAGTCTATTTGGGATAGGAAGAACTGATTTAATTTGGGGAAAAACTATGACAAATTTGCCTGGGAAAACCAAATGAGAAAAAATTTCGGGGAGGTATGCGCTCAACTTTTTTTTTTTTTTTTTTTTTTTTTTTTTTTTTTTTTTTTTTTTTTTTTACATCACAGGGATCTGGCCAAGGGCACAACAAAAATGGGTAACACAAAGCCCGCTTAGTTGCCAGTCCCTATAAAGAAGACAGTAAGAGAATAAAATAAAAACAAATGGGTAGGCCAATTTAGTTCGGGAGGTGTCTTGTTACTCTTCTTTTGAAAAGATTTAAGTCATAGGAAAGTGGAAAAATAGAAACAGGAAGAGAGTTCCAGAGTTTACCAGTGAAAGGGATGAAAGAGTAAAGATACTGATTAACTCTTGCATTAGGAAGATGGACAGAATAGGGATGGGAATGAGTAGAAAGTCTTGTGCAGCGAGGCCGCGGGAGTGGGGGAGGCATGCAGTTAGCAAGTTCAGAAGAGCAGTGAGCATGAAAATAACGGTAGAAGAGAGCAAGAGAAGCAACATTGCGGCGGTGATTTCAATTCAATTCAATTCAATTCAAAATTCTATATTGTCATGAACATATACACAATATATATATTGACTTAATTTCTTCATTGTTACATGGCAATGAGGACTGATACCTACTGGTATATTTTGCCCTCCTATTCTATATAATAACTGTATTAAATTATTAGAAGGCTAAATCAAATTTTCTTATATTTTCTATTGTATGCTACATCCTAACACAAAAAAAAAATATAAAACATAATTTACATGGTCATGAAATATTTCTTAATTCTGTATTTATAAGTTGATAATGAGCAATGATGGTCTATAGTTGTTGATACCTCGTTCCATATACGTGTTCCTTTATATCGAAATGTTCTGTGTATCATTGTTGTTCTGCCTTGTGGTACACGAAGGTTACCTCTCTGTCTGATTTAAAGATTGAAGACAGTCAGTCAGAGGAGAGGAGTTGATGAGACGAAAAGCTTTTGACTCAACCCTGTTTAGGAGAGCTGTATGAGTGGATCCTCCCCAAACATGTGAGACATACTCCATACATGGGCGGATAAGGCACCTGTAGAGAGCAAGCAATTGGGAGGGAGAAAAAAAGGACGCAGACGCCACAGCACACCTAACTTCTTAGAAGCTGTTTTAGCAAGAGATGAGATGTGAGATTTCCAGTTCAGATTTTTAGTAAAGGATAGTCCTAGAATGTTCATTGTAGAAGGAGACAGTTGAGTGTCATTGAAGAAGAGGGGATAGTTATCTGGAAGGTTTTGTCGAGTAGATAGGTGAAGAAATTGGGTTTTTGAGACATTGAACAAAACAAGGTTTGCTTTGTCCCAATCAGAAATTATAGAAAGATCAGAAGTTAGGCGCTCGGTGGCATCTCTCCGTGAATCACTTAGTTCCTGTTGAGTTGGACGTCTAATAAACGACGTTGAAAAGTGCAGGGTAGAATCATCAGCGTAGGAGTGGATAGGGCTTTGAGTTAGACTTCGAAGATCATTAATGAATAATAGAAAGAGAGTAGGTGATAGGACAGAACCCTGGGGAACACCACTATTGATAGATTTAGGAGAAGAACAATGTCCGTCTACAGTAGCTGCAATAGAACGGTTTGAAAGGAAACTTAAAATGAAGGTACAGAGAGAAGGATAGAAACCGAATGAGGGTAGTTTGGAAATTAGAGATTTGTGCCAGACTCTATCAAAAACTTTTGATATGTCAAGGGCAACAGCAAAAGTTTCACCGAAACCCCTAAAGGAGGATGACCAAGATTCAGTTAGGAAAGCTACAAGATCGCCAGTAGATCGCCCTTTACGGAAACCGTACTGACGATCAGATAGAAGATTGTGAGCAGATAGATGCTTAAGAATCTTCTTATTAAATATAGATTCAAAAACTTTAGAAAGGCAGGAAGTCAAAGCTATAGATAGAAGATTGTGAGCAGATAGATGCTTAAGAATCTTCTTATTAAATATAGATTCAAAAACTTTAGAAAGGCAGGAAGTCGAAGCTATAGGACGGTAGTTTGAAGGATTAGAACGGTCACCCTTCTTAGGAACAGGTTGGATGTGAGCAAACTTCCAGCAAGAAGGAAAGGTGGAAGTAGATAGACATAGACGGAAAAGTTTGACCAGGCAAGGTGCAAGCACAGAAGCACAGTTTTTGAGAACAATAGGAGGGACTCCGTCAGGGCCGTAAGCCTTCCGAGGATCTAGGCCAGAAAGGGCAAAGAAAACATCATTCCGAAGGATCTTAATGACAGGCATAATAAAGTCAGAGGGTGGAGGAGAAGGAGGAACAAGCCCTTCATCAGCCAGAGTGGAATTTTTAGCAAATGTTTGAGCGAAGAGTTCAGCTTTAGAAGTAGATGAGACAGCTGTGGAGCCGTCTGGGTGAAGCATAGGAGGGAAAGATGAAGAAGAAAAATTGTTAGAGATGTTAAGAAGATGCCAGAAGTCACGAGAGGAATTTGATTCAGAAAGATTTTGACATTTTCTATGAATGAAAGAGTTTTTGGTAAGCCACCTCTCTATCTCGGACAGCATGAGAACAAGCAGAGTTAAACCAAGTTTGACGGGCTTTAGGATTAGAGAAAGTATGTGGAATGTACGCCTCCATGCCAGAGACTATGACCTCAGTTATGCGCTCTGCACAAAGAGATGGGTCTTTGACATGGAAGCAGTAATCATTCCATGGAAAATCAGAGTAGTACTGCCTTAGGTCTTCCCACTTAGCTGAGTTGAAGTGCCAGAAGCACCTCCGCTTAGGTGGGTCCCGAGACGGTACCGGAGCGATAGGACAGGTTACAGAAATAAGATTGTGATTGGAGGAACCCAACGGAGAGAATAGTTTCACAGAGTAAGCAGAAGGGTTAGTAGTTAGGAAAAGATCAAGAATGTTGGGCTTGACTGACGCCCAACTGAATACTGTATACAATATACTGAGTGCATATATATATATATATATATATATATATATTATATATATATATATATATAATATATATATATATCTTGATATTTCAGGGTGACAAAGACACTCGTCATACTTGGGGTTGTTTATGCGCAACGTTTCGCCAAAGGCACTTGGCATCATCAGGCTAAAAATAGTTAAAAATTTAATATATTGCAATGCTAAAAAGCGAACATCTAAAAAAAAAATTCTAAGAAACAATAAAATATTCCTATATTATCTAAAATTACTAACTAATAAATAAAATATAATTTGTACTTAACGGACCTTGGTGTGTATGCTGTCTGAGTTGGTAGAGGACTGAATGAACACTAGTTTCGTGGGTAACATTTCAGCTTGTGTGGGGCGATCGAACCGAGAGTCGGGCAATCGAAACAGTGATAGTCATTTGAGTATATGTAGTTGGTGTGAAATGACTTGGTTATTAAGATCAGGGGACAGATGCTTGATGTGTATGGATTCTAATAATTTAGTGTCACTAGGGTAGTGTGCCTTGGATAGGATACTAAAGTCATTCATAGAAAAAGGGTGATCTAAATCATGTGAGTGTGATTGTAAGTTGTTCTAGACTCATGTCTTCAACATGTTCTAGTTGTAACGCTAGATACGTCGGCGAGACGACAATGAATCTAACCCTTAGGCTTTCTGAGCATAAAGGTGTTTCTGCACGTACTGGTCGACCCATTTCTTCACCTTCGCAATCTGCAATCCGCTTACACTCACATGATTTAGATCACCCTTTTTCT
>JACEEZ010019399.1:392500-402500 GCA_016584305.1 Chionoecetes opilio
GTGTTGTTGTGGTGCTGTGTGGAGACTGTGTTGTTGTGGTGCTGTGTGGAGACTGTGTTGTTGTTGTGCTGTGTGGAGACTGTGTTGTTGTGGTGCCGTGTGGAGACTGTGCTGTTGTGGTGCTGTGTGGAGACTGTTGTTGTGGTGCTGTGTGGAGACTGTGTTGTTGTGGTGCTGTGTGGAGACTGTGTTGTTGTGGTACTGTGTGGAGACAGTGCTGTTGTGGTGCTGTGTGGAGACTGTTGTTGTGGTGCTGTGTGGAGACTGTGCTGTTGTGATGCTGTTTACACCAGCTGTGGTGCTTGGTTATAATGCTTCTTTGAGGTGAAATGCTGTGTTATTAGCGTACTGGTTATATATTATATGTATGTGTTAATCGATACTAATACAGTATGTCTGAGTGTCTGTGTGTCTTGTACTGGTGCCTAGCGGATGCTGAATACTGCCACCTTTTGATGACATTATACTGACCCAAGCAGCCACGCCATCCCATCATGATGACGTGGATAGCCTGACCTTGGGAACCACGACGTAAACACCTTCACTCAACGGCTCACCGGAACAACAGCTTCTGGGCAGCTTTCCACATGCGGCAGACGCAGTGGAGGAGGGCAGATTACGAGGAGACGCGTTACAGGGCGCTCCTACTCACGACACCTTTCAGAGTGTCTGTTTGTACTCCACGCCCAGGAGGTGTGAGAGTACCTTGTCACGAAACTAACTGTTCTGGCTCTGTATTAGATATTAGTTTCAATGGCCGTTACTTAACGAACTGCGTGACATTATTAATGTATAAACCTTCACAATGTACAATATATAGATGTATATATATATATATAATATATATATATATTATAATAATATCGTTTGTAGAATATTGTCTTACTCGAATCCTTTGGCACTAAAGAATACTTATAAATTACGTAAGAACCGCTCGACCACGTTCATACATACCACTTTATTGATGTGTACCTCTGGGCAACGAAGCAAGTTACCTGCCCGTCAAGAGGGCATCATCCGGCAATCACCCTTACAGGTTAGTAACCAGTATCAACATGGTGTGAACCCGTTACCCGTAAAATAACCATACTAAGAAGGGTAACAGTGTGATGCTGTTTAAGATATTTGTAATGCTATTGCTGTGGAGACTTCACGTGATGCTGTGGTATTGCTAAGAGTCGTGCTGTGGTGTGGTATTTGTAAAACATGTTTATTACTACAACAACAACAACAACTACATTACTATAACTTGCCAGAATCACTCCTTCATCTTTAGAACTAGTCGTATTGCTGCTTCCATGTTGCAACACTGAATATATAACAATAGAAGTATTTATAAATATATTATTTCTTCTACTACTACTACTACTACTACTACTACTACTACTACTACTACTGCTACTACTACTACTACTACTACTACTACTACTACTACTACTACTACTACTACTACTACTACTAACTACTACTACTACTGCAACTACTACTAACTACTACGACGTAACTATTCTCAAACTACTACTATATATTATACTACTACTATATATATAGGTGGGGTATATAGATCATACTATATATATTATAATATATATATATATATATATATATATATATATATATATATATATATATATGCATTATGCACACAGTATGAGCGCATACCTCCGGCCGAATATTTCATCAGTTGGTTGCCATGGCAACAGTTGTCAATAGAGTTCATCCAAAATTAAATCAGTTCTTCCTTATACCAAATAGACTTGGTATACCGAGTTTGATCCAAATATATTCGTAACTTTTCGAGAAATCCTGTACACTAACAAACAGACAGACAGATCGGGGTGAAAACATAACCCTCCAACTTCGTTGGCGGAGGTAATAATGATAATAATAATAATAATTGTTAAAATAATAATAGTGATAATAGCAATGATATTTTTTACCGGAGCAACTTGATTCCCCAGACGTAAAGCTGACCGTTTAAAAGAGAGAGAGAGAGAGAGAGAGAGAGAGAGAGAGAGAGAGAGAGAGAGAGAGAGAGAGAGAGAGATGCCTTACACTTGTTGAAACAGGTCAAGGCTACTCCCTCCCTCCATCTCTCTCTCTCTCTCTCTCTTCTCTCTCTCTCTCTCTCTCTCTCTCTCTCTCTCTCTCTCTCTCTCTCTCTCTCTCTCTGTCATCCACACACACATATCCCGCTCAACACTTTCAATACAAAAGGTGAAAACAGTAGTTAGTCCCACAGTGTGTTGCGTTGTGTTGTGGTTTGTGTTGTATTTGTATGGGTTGTGTTGCTTTGTGTTGTATCGCATTCTATTTATATATGTTGTGCGTCTTTGTGTTGCTCTTTGTGTTGCGTTGAAGGGGAGGAGTTATAAAGCAACGTAATTTTCATGTAATACTCCATCGTGTTGTTTTGCAAAGTTGTGTTGCAATAATCTCAGACAGCAGGAATAGCTTATTAAGTGTGTGTGTGTGTGTGTGTGTGTGTGTGTGTGTGTGTACATCATTAAACATCCCATGACTAGAAATAGGCCAACACTGAGACAGACAGACAGACAAACAGACATACAAACACACAAACACAGACATACAGAGACAAGCAGACATAAAAACACAGACATACATGCAGACAGACAAACCGGGCGACCAGCTGGTATAAATATTCAGTGAACACACACACACACACACACACACACACACACACACACACACACACACACACACACACACACACACACACACACACACACACACACACACACACACACACAGATGCGTCTATTCTGTGGGCCAAGTACAGCCAATGAATTTTTTTTTTTTTTATTGTTCATTTTTCATAACACTTACTTTTCTGTTATACAATATAGTGGCACAGTGTCAAGCATGCCTCACCCCAAATATAGCGTCGAGGGTTCGAATCCAGGCCGCGGTAATCGTCCTTCCGTCCACCTGTCTTTATTTTGACATTTGGGTTAATCAGTAAATGAGAAAATATGGGAGGCATTATGTATGGTGACCTAGATAGCTTGGTGAGGGAGAGAGAGAGAGAGAGAGAGAGAGAGAGAGAAGAGAGAGAGAGAGAGAGAGAGAGAGAGAGTGTCTGTGTGTGTGTGTGTGTGTGTGTGTGTGTGTGTGTTGTGCGTGTGTGTGGGTGTGTGTGTGTGGTTGCATAAAACAGCACACTGGACGGCCCCGTGGGGGCAACAGTAGAGAGCTGCAACACACACACACACACACACACACACACACACACACACACACACACACACACACACACACACACACCACCAATGTAACTTTTCTTCTTTTTTCCCTTATTTTCCTGCTCCTCTACTTCCTCCTGTCATTACCAACATTTTCCGTATTAATTTTTTTAGTTTTTAGTTTTCCTTTAAATTTTTGAGTTTAAGTCTGCCTTAAATTGTTTATTTTTTGGTTTTCCTTTTGTTTTTTGAGTTTTAATCGTCCTTTAAATTTTTGAGTTTTAATCGTCCTTTAAATTTTTGAGTTTTAATCTTCCTTTAAATTTTTGAGTTTTTAATCTTCCTTTAAATTTTTGAGTTTTAATCTTCCTTTAATTTTTTAGTTTTAATCTTCCTTTAAATTTTTGAGTTTTTAATCTTCCTTTAAATTTTTGAGTTTTAATCTTCCTTTAAATTTTTAGTTTTAATCTTCCTTTAAATTTTTGAGTTTTAATCTTCCTTTAATTTTTTTGTTTTAATCTTCCTTTAAATTTGAGTTTTAATCTTCCTTTAAATTTTTTAGTTTTAATCTTCCTTTAAATTTTTGAGTTTTTAATCTTCCTTTAAATTTTTGAGTTTTAATCTTCCTTTAAATTTTTGAGTTTTAATCTTCCTTTAAATTTTTGAGTTTTTAATCTTCCTTTAAATTTTTGACTTTTTTCAGTTTTTCTTGTCTGTAATTGTTGTTTTGTTTATAATCTAATTCAGTTCATCTATTCTTCATCTCCTATCTTCCTTTTTTCCAAGTATCCAAAGTTTTTCTATATATGTTTTTCTCCACTTGCTTCCCTCTCAGTTTTTCACACTCCTATTTTCCCTCTCAAACTCTCTCTTTACGCTTCCTCATTACTCCCACTCCTCCTTTGACGCGTCTGCCAATTTCCTTTACTCCTCTTTACGCCTCGTCTAAGCTTACCTTCTTTTCCTACAATCATTTTATAATCCTTTTTCATTTTGTTCGCCTCTTTTATCGCATCTTCCTTCCTCTTAACACACAACTCACCACCTGCTTTCCTCTACCTTCTACTCCTATCTCTCTCCCTTCCTTCTCTTCTGCTCTCCTCTCTCTCTCCCAGCCCCCCTCCTCTCCCTCTTTCTCTCCCAGCCTCCCTCTTCCTCTTTCTCCCACATCCTCCCTTCTCTCCCAGCCTCCCTCTTCCTCTTTCTCCCACATCCTCCCTTCTCTCCCAGCCTCCCTCTTCCTCTTTCTCCCACATCCTCCCTTCTCTCCCAGCCTCCCTTCTCTCCCTCCTTCTCTCCCACCCTCCTTCCTCTCCTCCTCTCTCCCTCCCCCATCCTATAATGCTGTGTAGAGGCAGAAAAATAGCAATTCACAACATCTTTCTTCTCCCGTAACACCACATAACCTCTTGAGATATCCTGCCGAATACTTGCCTCATACCCTGCTAAATACTTCCCTTATACCCTGCCGAATACCTGCCTTATACCCTGCCAAACACCATCCTTATACCCTGCCAAATCTTCTCCCACACCTTCACTCCCTGCACCTAGGTCTCCTAAGGTCTAAGGTCTCCCTTCCTTACCTACTCTTCCTATCTTTACTTCCCATCATCTTCCTTACTTTCCTAATTCCTGTTTTTCTCACTTGTTTTTCTCGTCCTTACAAATCACATTCCTTGATCGTTTTTACCCTTGCCTCCCTCCCGCCTTTTTTTTACCTATTGCCATGCCAACCCCTTCTCCCTCATCACTATCACCCCAACCCCTCTGCTTCCCCTTATTTCCCCTCCAACCCCAATCTCTCCCCTCTCTCTCCTCCCCACAACCCACTTCCCCTCCCCTGTTTTTCCTTCTCTTGCCCCGCCACCCCCTTCTCCCTCCTCACTATCTCCCCAACCCCTCTTTTCCCCTACCCAACCCCCTTCTTTCTCCTCTCTCCCCAACCCCTCTCCTTCCCTCACATCCCCTCCTCAATCCCTCTCCTCTCCCCCCCTTCTCCTGTCCCCTCCCTCCTCCCGGCCTGTCACTCTGTATATCTGGGTGACGTGTTCCCGCCCTCCCAGACATGCTCCGCCACCACCTCCACCCTCCGTGCCTTACTCTCTCTCTGTCATAATTGAGCATCACAGCGACGAGACGACATGCTCACGACATCTATATACACGACACCCCCCTTCTCTCCAGATAGCCCCTTCTAACTTTCCTGAAATCATGGATGTAGAAATGTATGTATTAACGCCTTACCCATCACCCCCCACCCATTCACTCACCCAATACCCATCACCTCTCACCCATTCACTCACCCATTACCCATCACCCCCCACCCATTCACTCACCCATTACCCATCACCACACACCCATTCACTCACCCATTACCCATCGCCTCCCACCTATTCCCTCACCCATCACCCATCACCCCCCACCCATTCACTCACCCATCACCCCACACCCATTACCCATCACCCCACCCATTCACTCACCCATTACCCATCACCCTACATCAAGGTTTCCTCAATTCTCGCAACCCACATTTTTTTTTCACAATTCTCGCTAATAGGCTGCTAAAAAAAAGAAGAAGAAAAAAGTGATCGGATCATCTCATAAATGGGCTTAAAAGTTGTCCCTGGTCGAGCTGGTTCCAAAACTGTGCCATATGATGGGATTGGGGCACGGGGGGCGGCACTTATCGCGGACACACACACACACACACACACACACACACACACACACACACACACACACACACACACACACACACACACACACACACACACACACACACACATACACACACACATACACACACACACACTTTCGCTTATATTATTATAGATGTCCTGCCCTCTATATCCTCCCATTACATTAATATTAGATTCTCATGCTTTTGACCTGCTTTGCTCTCTTTCTCTCTCTCTCTCTCTCCTCTCTCTCTCTCTCTCTCTCTCTCTCCTCTCTCTCTCTCCTCTCTCTCTCTCTCGTCTCTCTCTCTCTCCTCTCCTCCTCCCTCTTCTCTCCTCTCTCTCTCTCTCTTTCTGATGTCTACATGGGTGTCATTAGATCAAACACATTGAGGGATGATGTGTCAGAACCCCCTTCCTCCTGCCCCCTCCCCTCTGCCCTCTCCTCTCCCCTCCTGCCCTCTTCCTCTCTTCCTCCTTCCCCACTACCGCCAATGTTGTTCTGCTTGCTCCTGTATGCTGTATGTATATGCACTACCTGTATAGTATAGTAGTAGTAGTAGCAGAGTAGTAGTAGTAGTAGTAGCGTAGTAGTAGTAGAGTAGTTAGTAGTATAGTAGTAGCAGTAGTAGTATGAGTAGTAGTAAGTAGTAGTAGTAGTAAGTAGTCAGTAGTAAGTAGTAGTAAGCAGTAGTAGTCATAGTAGTATAGTATAGCTAGTAGTAGTAGTACGTAGTAGTAGTAGTAACAGCAGTAGTAAGTAGTAGTAGTAGTAGTAGTAGTATAGTAGTAGTAAGTAGTCAGTAGTTAGTAGTAGTAGCAGCAGTAGTAGTAGTAGTAGTAGTAGTAGTAGTAGTAGAGTAGTAGTAGTAGTAGTAGTAGTAGTAGAGTAGTAGTAAGTAGTATAGTAGTAGCAGTAGTAGTATAGTAGTAGTAGTAGCAGTAGTAGTAGTATAGTAGTAGTAGTAGTAGCAGCAGTATAGTAGTAGTATAGTAGTAGTAGTGTAGTAGTATAGTATTAGTAGTAGTAGTAGTAGTAGTAGTATAGCGTAGTAGTAGTAGTAGCAGTAGTAGTAGCAGTAGTAGTAGTAGTAGTATAGTAGTAGTAGTAGTAGTAGTAGTAGCAGTAGTAGTAGTAAGTAGCAGTAGTAGTAGTAGTAGTAGTAGTTAGTAGCAGTAGTAGTAGTAGTAGTAGTAGTAGGTAGTAGTAGTAGTAGAGTAGTAGTAGTAGTAGTAACAGTAGTAGTAGTAGTAGTAGTAGTAGTAGTAGTAGTAGTATAGTAGTAGTAGTAGTATTAAGTAGTAGTAGTAGTAGTAGTAGTAGTAGTAGTAGTATGTGTAGTAGTAGTAGTAGCTAGTAGTAGTAGTAGTAGTAGTACAAGTAGTAGTAGTAGTAGTAGTAGTAGTAGTAGTAGTAGTAGTAGTAGTAGTAGTAGTAGTAGTAGTACGATACCTGCCTGCATCCATCTTCCCTTGGTGCTAGGAGGGGGTAGCTACACCAGTCCCTCCTCCTCCTCCTCCATATATTCACGTGTCTCTTGTGTCTCACCAGCTGTTGCTACTCCGGTTACTGATGTATGTGTGTGTGTTTCATATGCCCAAACTTTGAACACACACACACACACACACACACACACACACACCACACACACCACACAACACACACACACACACACCACACACACACCACACACCACCACGCAACACACACCACCACAACACACACCACCACACACACACACACACACACACACGGTCACTTTCCATAGGTGTCTGAAGAAAAAGTAAGATGACGGAAATGGGTTAAGGAAAAGGTGGAGGTGTAAGGATAGGTAATAAGACCTTTTGAAGTGATGGAATAAGGGCGAAAGGAAGTGTCTACAGGAGGAGGAGGAGGAGGAGGAGGAGGAGGAGGAGGAGGAGGAGGAGGAGGAGGAGGAGGAGGAGGAGGAGGAGCAATATATAGGAATAACAGACACCAGGAGACCTATTGGTCCATAACTAGGGTATCTGCTTAACTATATACATACTACTAACTATCAACTACATGTAAGAGGAACAGTTGGAAAAGGATACCATGTCCCTAAAGAAGATAGGAACATGGAAGTTTCTTAGTGAAGAATGATAGGATATGAAGTATGCTAACTACAACTACCACTAACACTAATCGATCCGGGGGACTATAATATGAATTCGCAGGGCAATATCAAAACCCATTTACTTTACAGTACGCGTCAAGTCTGTTTTTAAATGAAGTTATTGTGCGACAACATTTGCTGGTAATTTGTTCCATCGATCAAACTCTAACATTGAAATAATTTTTACGGAGATCTGTGCTGCAACGTTGACCATTCAGTTTTGGACCGTTGTTTCTTGTTGTCATATGAGGAGAAGTCTCGAATAGGTTCTCTTGATTAATGACAACAAATCCTTTAAGGATCTTAAAGGTTTCTATCAAGTCCCCACGGATTCTACGATCCTTTAAGGAAAACATATTAAGTTTCCACAGTCTCTCTTCATCAGATTAATTTCGCAGAGATGGAATTACAGTAACCGCGGAAATTGTCTGGAGTAGGGCCTGTTGATATGTGGTCAACTATATTTTAACGGATAACAAACACACTAGTACAGTTTCCTTCAATTTCAATTTCCTTCAATCAAGTCTGTGGCTTTTGTAGTTTTGCATGGGTGGCCTAAAACTTGAGAGGTGGCTGGCATTATGCCTGCAGGCAGGCCACTCGCTTGTTTGATCAAGGCAAAAAAGGCTGCTTCAGTACGGCCCATCCTTTCACCAATTTCCTTCATATACACCTTTTCCTCACGTAAGGCGAGAATACGCGCTTTCTCCTCTCTAGTAAACCTCTTATTTACCACCCTGAGTGCTTGTCTGAGGTTTGGGAGGCAAAATAACGACAAGAACGAAGCCAGTCAAAAAGGTGGCAGAGGTGAACCAAGAACATACTCCTCCCCCAACCATGCCTGGGCAGCACTACCGGGTAAACTGGCTAGGCAGCTACTTATAGTCATACTGAGCTGCCTGGCATACGACATGACCGTTACACAAACCTATAGGCTGCTGAGCGCGGGATGTAGCAAGAGCTTTGTCATTACGCTTCACGGGGCCCTGCTCCAGACACTTTCCGCGGTTACTGTAGTTTGGTTGCTCTTATTTGAACTGATTCCAATTTGGCTTGATCTTTTACGAAACAACGTGACCAGAATTGAACGGCATATTCTAAGTGTGGCCTAACCAAAGACGTGTATAATCGTGTCATTACTTTCGGAGTTTTATGTTCAAATTTGCGTTTGCTGAAGCCCAACATCATATTCGCCTTTTTTACTGGCAGCTAGGCAATGCGTGCTGGTTTTAAGATCATTACTAATGATGACACCTAAATCCTTTTCCTGCGGTACTTCAGTTAACTATTTATTTTGCATTTGATTGGTTATTTGCATATTGCAATATATGCAAAATATGCAAATATTGCATATTTGAGGTTATCGTTGCCTATATGCATTACTTTACATTTATCGGAATTAAATTTTAATAGCCATTTATCACTCCAATCTGATAGTTTGTCGAGATCACGTTGTATGAGTTTGCAGTTTTCTCTAGTATATGCTTTACCGCCTAATTTGGTGTTATCTGCAAATTTCGATATTTTAGATACAAATCCGCAGTCCAGATCATTGATATATATCAGAAAAGGAGTAGGACCCAAGACCGAGCCCTGAGGCACCCCACTAGTAACATCTAACCAATCAGATGCCTCGCCATCTATTACTACCCGTTGTTTACGATTTGAAAGCCAATCGCCAATCCATGAACATAATTGCTCTCCTAAGCCATGTGCCTTAGCTTGGTCAAAAGTCGCTTATGGGGAACTGTATCGAAGGCTTTCTGAAAATCAAGGTATATTATATCCGAGGTAATTTTAGCGTCCCAGTTTGAATAAATGACATTGAAAAAATCGAGTAGGTTTGTTAAGCAGGATCTCTTATTTCGAAATCCATGCTGGGAGCTTAATATTGAGTTATTTTCATCGAGAAAAGACACTATTTTATCCCGCAATATTTTCTCAAATAGTTTAACAATCACAGACGTTAGACTAATTGGGT
>JACEEZ010019399.1:405000-422500 GCA_016584305.1 Chionoecetes opilio
GAAGAGAGAGAGAGAGAGATCAGTCTGTGCAAACCGTTTCAATTGATCCCTGTCTTCTCTCAATCACTTCACCTCCTCCTCGCAGACCACTTGAAGGAGGAGGAGGAATACATAGGAATACAAAGGAAACACAAACAGCAACGGACCATTAGGTTCTTACATGGCTGATTGATTTAACTACACACCACTAACTAGATACTAAGAGAGAAAGGATAGGGAAGTAGAAGGCTCCTCCCCACCCACCCATCCCTCCAGCCGAAACTGGCCGGAAATGAAGTGATACCATGCAGTATGGAAAAACTGCATGGAATTTGTGAGGAAAGTTGAAAGCTGTAATCTATGGCTAACTACTACTATGTTTGTGGGGGTAGGTTTAGTGCTTGATAGTAGGGTCATGTTATGTGTGTTTTGTAATGGTGGGAACACAGTGTGGAGGTTCAAGGGTGGTGCGGTAGCCTTGCCTGGCGCTTTCTTGGGAGGCAGCAGTCAATCAGGCCCCAGCTCCGTTCAACCCACTGCGGATTGTGTACTTTCCATGTAGGACGCCGTACACTTTAATGCCCCCTGCAGCAGTGACCCCTGGTACATTAAATTCCGATGGTGGTCGCTAACTGTCAGGGCCCTTACTGAACCACAGCCCGTCACAGGTCAAAAGTTGTAGTAGTGACCGTTAACTCGGGGCTGTCTGAGACGTGTGGGAGGGGTTGTGTAGACGCGACTAGCAATCATTTCACGCAATGAGAGTAAGCATCAGAGGCTCGCGAGATTAATTTATTATTCCGATACGAACAGTGACAACCGGGGATTGGAAATGATATATTTATCGAGGCGAATTTTAAATGATTCTATTGTATTTGAGTTTACTACGTATGGGGGCAGCGATTGCATATGTTTACAAGTACTTTGCCTCGTTCGTTACAAATCGTTGCCTGATTATTTTAAATCCGTTGTTTCTAGTTGAGTTTGACCGGTCTTGCATGAAAAGATTTTCTGGGATTACGTTTGTAAATCCTTTGAAGATTTTAAAGATGTCGATGAGGTCACCTCTTATCCTTCGTTTTGTTAATGGGAATAATTTAAGTTCTTTAAACCGATTTTCGTACGATTTGTTACGCAATTTAGGTATCATTTTGGTTACTCTGGAGGAGGAGAAGAAGAAAGAAGAAGAAGAAGAAGACATGAGTGAATCTTCTTCATTAACTTATTTTCAACCACCTCCTTCCTTCCTTCCTTCCTTCCTTCCTTTTCCCTCCTGCCTTCCCTCCTTTTTCCTTCTTCTTCCTTCCTTCCTTCCTTCCTTTTTTCCTTCCTCCCTCCCTGCCTGCCTCTTTCCTTCTTTCCTTCCTCTTTTGATTTAAACTGACAAGAAATAACACACAGAGAGAGAGAGAGAGAGAGAGAGAAAGAGAGAGAAAGAGAGAGAGGAGAGAGAGAGAGAGAGAGAGAGAGAGAGAGAGAGAGAGAGAGAGAGAGAGAGAGAGAGAGAGAGAGAATAATCAAATAAGAGATGGACAAAATGGACAAGGAAATCGTTTTTAGCGGAGGAGGAGGAGGAGGAGGAGGAGGAGGAGGAGGAAGAAGATAGAAAGGAAGGTGAAGTGGAACTGGGAATGTGAAAAGGAGATAGGAGAAGAAGAAGAAGAAGAAGAAGAAGAAGAAGAAGAAGAAGAAGAATATGAATTCAAATGAAATGAGCAATAAAGTGTTTAATATAGAAGAGAAATGGAGATGAAAAGAGGAAGACGGACTGCACGAGAGAGAGAGAGAGAGAGAGAGAGAGAGAGAGAGAGAGAGAGAGAGAGAGAGAGAGAGAGAGAGAGAGAGAGAGAGAGAGATTAGGGAAAACAGACAGACAGACAGACACAAACCTAGGCAGACACAGAGTCACACAGACACACAGATATACAGACAAACAGACACAGACAGCCATCTAGCCAGCCAGACAAACAGACTCAAACACATACAGACAGACAAACAGACAGCCAGACAGACTGACGTAGACAGACAGACAGACAGAGACGTAGACAGACAAACAAACTCAGATACAGACGGAGAGACAGACAGATATACAGAGACAGAAACAGAGGCAAACAGACAGACAAAGACGTAGCCAGACAGACAGACTGAGACAGAGACAGAGACGGAGACAGACAGCCAGACAGCCATTATGTGAGAGAAGGGGCAAGGGCGTGAGTGATTGATCGAGTCTTTAGGTGAAGGCGACGCGGCGATGTGGGTTAAGTGACGGAGCGAGTGGAGAGCAAAGGGTGGGAGTGAGTGAGTTGAGTGAGTGTGAATGTGTTAGTGAATGAGTGAGACGTGAGTGAGTGATTAGAATCATTAGACGAAATAAGCGTGTAAGTCAATTAAGTAAGTACTGATAAGTAAGGTGAGTGAGTGAGTGTGTGAGTAAGTCTTTGTCTTTTATCTGTACTAGGGAGGCGTTGGCCGAGTGGTTAGTGTCTTGGAGTGGTGAGCTCAATGTCCCGAGTTCGAATCCTGCCGGGGGAAAGTCTTTCGACCTTCTTTAATGCTGTCGACAAGAGCCTGGTAGGGGAGCAGAAGGTCCCGCGTTCAAGTCCCACCAAGGAGCAACTGTCAAATCCATCGTCGAGTGGCTGAAGAAACCCGCATGCAGCATACCTGTTATCCGACTGCGAGTGCGACGGAAGAACACCAGGTGGCAACATGAGCCTGACTGAGGAACCGAGCATCACAGAAAACGGGATCTTCACCTAAGACCACAGGTGTCACTATAAAAATCCAGCCTGCGCCACCAACGGGCGAGAGCGACCGACATTACGACCCTCCAGAATGTGCAGGCCCAACCACTTGAGTCCTCAAAAAAAGGGCGATATAGGCTCAAACGTAAAGAAAAAAAAAGTGAGTGAGTGTGGATGAGTGAATAAGTGAGTTAGTGAGAGTGTGTGAGTAAGTGAGTGTGTTAGTGAGTAGGTTAGAGTCGCTCAGCACCTCCGCCCTCATGATGGATGACCTTATTTGGCGCACAATTAGTAGGAGCAGCCAGCCAGGAGACGTACGCACACACACACACACACACAGGGGATCTCCGTAGTGTAAGGGTTAGCACGCTCGGCTCACAACCGAGAAGTCCCGGGTTCGATCCCCGGGCGGAGCGAAGACAGACGGGCGGTCTTCTTAACCCGAGCCCCTGTCCACCCAGCAGTGAATGGGTACCGGGTGTTAGCCGGGGGTTTGTGACCCGCCTCCCGGGGTGATGGCTTCGGCCAACACTAAGCACTAAGGATGAATGATAAAATAAATGTTGATATGGAGACGGGGCCATACGAGCGTTGCTCAGACCCTGTAAAATGCAACTAGATGAATACAGACGCACACACACAAACACACACACACACACACACACACACACACAAATAATATGGTTCCTTTATTTCTATATTTATTCTTACATCTATGCATTAGATTTTATTATTATTTTTATGTAATGCCGTTGATTTACTTACGTTTTTCTTGTTTATTTTTCATTGTTTTATTCTATTATCTCTTATCTTTTTTTTCTCTATTATCATTATTATTATTATTATTATTATTATTTTCGTTATTATTGTTATTATTTATTTTAACTTTACATCCATTATATAATTATCTCCACGGCGTCTGATGATTGCATTATCACCATTATTCTCGTGCTCCATTAGGGCGATCCTGCCTTCATCAACCACTGTTTCTCGCCCGTAATGGAGCTTAATGGATGTTTCTCGTTTTGCCCTCAAATCACGACTCCTCTCTCTCCCTTTATCTGGCCCACTTTCCTCCTCTTTATCCGCCTCCCTCCCTTCCCTCCCTTGTTTATGTTCCGGGCTAGACGCAGAAGGAGAGGAGGAGGAGGAGGAGGAGAGGGAAGATTAGTAGGGTTAAGGCGGGCCAACTGAGTCTTGAGGGAACGATAAGCAAGATTGGATGGGAGGAAGGGAGGAAGGAAGGGAGGTAAAGGGAATAGGGGAGGAAGGAAGGGGAAGGGAGGGAGGGAAGGAAGGAAGGAAAGGAAGGAAGGGAGGAAGGAAGGAAGGAAGGAAGGAAAGGGGTAAGGAAGGAAGTAAGGAAGGGAAGGGGTAAGATTGCTAGTATCTCCTAAGCAGTGATTCTCATGACTGTATCTGGCTGGGTTGGGGCGCGCGGTTACCCTGGAGGGCTGTGATTCATGAGTGGCTAGGAGGAGGAGAAGGGTGGCTGTGTTGTGTGTGATGCTTGCCTGTGTATCTGAGGGAGTTGTGTTCGTGTTTCCTTCGTGTTCTGAGGCTGGGAGGAATAGTGAGCCGTATTGACCTTTTTTTTTCTTCTTTTTTGTCAATTAATAGGCACTTTTTATATACTTACGGGTTTCTTGGTGGCCTCGGATGCTGTAAGGAATTTTGAAATGTGTTCAGCTCTTTTTTTCTGCCAGTTAATAGGCACTTCTTCTTCTTTTTTTTTTTCTTCTTCTTTTTTTATACTTAAGAGCCCCATTTTTTTTTCTCTGGTTTTTGGCCAATTCATATATCTTTTTTTCATAAGTGCCCCCCTGTTTATAATGCACTCGCCGTCGAAGGTGGGGTTGATGGGCAGTGGGTAATCTTCGGCCACTCAATAGCTCAAGTAGTTTGCGTCGGGCAGGGTTCGAACTTGGGGTCACTTTAAGGAGTTAACCATTCGGCCACCGCGATGTATTTTCGGGAACAGGATCGAGTGACTTATTGGTAAAGATGAACAAAATCGAGTCCTGTATGTGTGTGTGTGTGTGTGTGTGTGTCTGTGTGTGTGTCTGTGTCTGTGTGTGTGTGTGTGTGTGTGTGTGTGTGTGTGTGTTTGGAGGGGGGTTGAGGAAGATCGGGGCATGCAATGTAAGCTAATGCGGTTTTTTCATTAATTATTTGAGCTATTAATCTTTTTGTATTATTTAGACGAAGGAAATCATGAGGAAGATAAATAAATAATCAGCAAATATATCTTGTTCTTTATTCATATTTATTCCTTTTCTACTTATTTTTATACGCATATGATAAGTTTTTTGTTGTTTGGTTGTTTAAGAGATGACGAGATGGAGTGACATTTTAGTTATGATGAACAGGGTCGAGGCGAGTGATGACCTGGAGGCATGAGGGAGATGGAGTCCTTTGACGCATCAACTACGAGGCGAGGCGCGTAAGATCAAGCGGATCAGGATTATGTCTGAGGCAGGATTAGGAGGATAAGCCTGGATCGTGTGGCCTAAATAGTGTGTGGGTAAATAGTGTCTAAATATACGAGGCGGAAAGGTCAACGCCATTCAGCCTGTATATACAGTAAGTGAGGTGAGATATAACATAAGAACATGAGAAAATAAGGAAGCTACAAGAGGCCGTGAGACCTACACGAGGTAGTTCCTGTTACTTAACACTACCTACATCCACCTTTCATCCCCATCCATGAACTTATCCAGACTCCTGTTAAAGCTCCCTAATGACTCCACACTAACTACTTGACGACTGAGTCCACTCCAATCATTTACCACCCTATTTGTGAACTAGTTTCTCCCTATTTCCTTTTTAAATTACGCTTTTCCAGCTTGAATCCGTTACTTTTTCTACCCTGATTACTAGCCGTAAGAACTTGTCGTATGAGAAGGAAGGCACACTTATTGGTGCTCAGGACAGCCAAGGTCAAGGTCAAGAAGGTCAGAAAGGTCACATCAGTGTGCCAATGAATACCCGAGACTTAAATAGCAAGAATCATAATCGAGTTCGCGACAAGTTAGGACAAGTGTGTGTGTTTCGCTGCAAGTTGTCAGGAAGGAAGGAAGGATTTGAAAAGGAAGATGAAGTGAAATATTAAGCTATTCACTGAACCAGCAGACAAAGGTAGCAGAGCAGTGTCTAAATCAGCAGGAGTCAGCCAGTTGGACTTTACACGGGAGTAGCAGACGTAAGCAGGAAGGTGGAGTGAAGTATTTAACGTAGGGGGCAAGTGGACGAAAATGATGTGTGTGTGTGTATTCACCTAGTTGTATTCACCTAGTTGTATTTTACAGAGCCTGAGCAACGCTCGTATGTCCCCGTCTCTATATCAACATTTGTTTTATCATTCATCCTTAGTGCTTAGTGTTGGGGGAAGCCACCACCCCGGGAGGCGGGTCACAAACCCCCGGCTAACACCCGGTACCCATTCACTGCTGGGTGGACAGGGGCTCGGGCTTTAAAAAGACCACCCGTCTGTCTTCGCTCCGCCCGGGGATCGAACCCGTGACTTCTCGGTTGTGAGCCGAGCGTGCTTATTCCTACACTACGGAGTTCCCAACTCAGTAGTGTGTGTGTGTGTGTGTGTGTGTGTGTGTATGTATGTATGTATGTGTCTGTGTGTGGTGTGTGTGTGTGTTTGTGTGCAGTGGCGGTTCTACGGGGGGGCATGGTGGGGGCCATGGCCCCCCCAGAATTTAGGCTGGCCCCCTACTTGGTCCCCCCACGCCACTTTCAAGCCGCGATCGTGGCCCCGTGGCCCCTTGCCACGGGGCCACGGGGGTCGGTCGCACGGCCGCCGCCGAGCACAGCTCACTACCACTAGCGCGATAACAGGAGTTGGTAATACTGCTTACAATAATAAAAATAACAATAATAATTATTATTATTATCATTATTATTATTATCATTACTATTATCATTATTATTATTATCATTAATGACTTTCATGACATAGTTGATACATCTGTTTTCTCATATTTTGATGGAGGTCCTTTTCATGCTCCTGTTTATTTGCATGAGGATTGGGCGGGAAACAAGGATTACAATATTATGGGTAAGTGTGTCACTGTGTGTTCAATTATGTCTTCTACGTGTCACACACTATAATCATGTCACTATTGGGCCGATAATTTCTTACATGACGATATATTCGTGATGGTGCTTTCTTGCTGGTGACTATAATGTGGTAAGTGGAAGATGGTGTATGTTGGCGAATGGCGATATACCGGTTTCACCTGATGTAGAGTACCTACATTTCTTGCGTATGATCGAATCCTTACGGACCTTACCCGCATCAGTGCTTGTCGTCCTCTCTTTATTCTCCTGTGTTGTTATCGATGTTTACAATACGTTAGTGCGTGAGGTGGCTGGCCACACACCGTGTGGGTTGGCATTTGGCATGACGATTATGGTTTGTGGACTAACATCAAGGCTTGGCATGAATGGCGTCATAGATGATAGATGAAACCCCACACACGCAGAGGACTGTCGTTAATGCTTGGCGTGAGGACTCAGGAGTCTGAGCTATATATACCGCTGCCTAACCCTATTCAATTTTACCAAATATTAAATAGATTTTTTCCTCAATTTGTCTAATTTTACAGAAAGCCCTGTGGGAACATAATTCCTAATGACAACATGGTCTTCTGATTTGTTATGTTAGCCCCAAACAAAGATGAGTTTGGTAACTCTTCCTGTTACCAGCGCTTCATGTGAGGAGCTTTTCAAAAATGAAATTAGTGAAAACATTTCTCAGAAATTCTATGACAAGTGACAGATTGAGTAACATTGCACGATTGTCGATTGAAAGTGCACTCGCTGGGGGAATTGATTTAGATTGCTTTGTTGATGTATTTGACAGTCGGCATGATAATCGTAGCTGCACTAAATATATTGCTGCCGAATAAACAACGTATCATCAGCATTGTGTCTAATATAGCATTTGCATGCCCATGTCTGAAAATCATAGCTGTATAAAACGTACCTGAGAGCACGAATTTTCACATCTCCAGCTTGGATTATTATACTCACCAGCAGAGAAAATGGACCTGAGACTGAAATCTCAGATGAACTTTCGTTTAATTCTTCCCCAATGTTCTTTTGAAAATACTTTTTTTCTAACTGAATATCACTTTGATAGTCTAACATATCCCTCCATAGGCCTCAGATTGACCCTGGAAAGTGCTCAACTTTCAAAATTTTATGTGGTGCCCACAGCCCCCCCCCCCCCCCATTAGTTACAGGACCCTCCAAACTTTTGTTTTGCCCCCCCACATTTACCTTGGCCCCAAGTTGGCCCCCCTAGTTTGTTAGTGCTAAAACCGCTACTGTTTTTTTGTGTGTGTGTGTGTGTGTGTGTGTGTGTGTGTGTGTGTGTGTGTATGTATTTGTGTGTGTGTGTGCGCGCGCGCGAAGGGAAGAGGAGAGCAGCAAGACAAAGCGGGGTCCTGGGGGCAGATTAGCAAAGTCTGGTAAGGTTGGCCCTCTCCAGGTCAAGACGCTTGGCTGTAGCTCAGAAACTAACCATAAGACTTTCTCGAAAAGGTTTACCATCGAAAATACCCTCATTGTGAATCCCACACAAAGCTACCACATAATCGGTAAGTCAACCTAACCTACCCTAACCGTAACCTACCGAAACCTAACCTGGTGTGTTCAAGAGTGAAGCAGGCGAACCTTACCAGACTTGGCTAATATGTGTCCCGGGGCGGCGGCGGATATTGTGTGGCGGGGCAGGCGGGTCCTCAAAGCCGTGATGAGGCAGAGGAAGGCACCGGCGGGAGGCATGAGACTTGATCAGCGGGACAGCAATGGGGGGGCGGGGCGTGCTTCTGTGCGTGATTAGGGGTGTTGGGTTGAGGAGGGGTGGAGAGGTGAAGACTAAGAGGAGTTGGAGGGGTGAGAAGGGGTGGAGAGGGCGATTGTAGGGACTTGGAGGGACTGGGAGGGGGGTTGTAGAGGTGGAGAGGGCGATTGTAGGGACTAGGAGGAACTGAGAGGGGATTGTAGAGGTAAAGAGGGCGATTGTAGGGACTGAGAGGGGATTGTAGAGGTAAAGAGGGCGATTGTAGGGACTAGGAGGGACTGAGAGGGGATTGTAGAGGTGGAGAGGGCGTTTGTAGGGACTAGAGACGGGAGGATTGTAGAGGTAAAGAGGGCGATTGTAGGTAGAGGACTGAGAGGGGATTGTAGAGGTAAAGAGGGCGATTGTAGGGACTAGGAGGGACTGAGAGGGGATTGTAGAGGTAAAGAGGGCGATTGTAGGGACTAGGAGGGACTGAGAGGGGATTGTAGAGGTAAAGAGGGCGATTGTAGGGACTGGAGATAGGGATTGTAGAGGTGAAGAGGGCGATTGTAGGACACAGGAGGGACTGAGAGGGATTGTAGAGGTAAAGAGGGCGTTTGTAGGGACTAGGAGGGACTGAGAGGGGATTGTAGAGGTAAAGAGGGCGATTGTAGGGACTGAGAAGGGATTGTAGAGGTAAAGAGGGCGATTGTAGGCACTAGGAGGGACTGAGAGGGGATTGTAGAGGTAAAGAGGGCGATTGTAGGGCACTAGGAGGGACTGAGAGGGGATTGTAGAGGTGAAAGAGGCGATTGTAGGACTGAGGAAGGGATTGTAGAGGTAAAGAGGGCGTTTGTAGGAACTAGGAGGGACTGAGAGGGGATTGTAGAGGTGGAAGAGGGCGATTGTAGGGACTGAGAAGGGATTGTAGAGGTAAAGAGGGCGATTGTAGGGACTGAGAGGGATGGGACTAGGAGGATGGGATTGTAGAGGTAAAGAGGGCGATTGTAGGGACTTGGAGGGACTGGAGGGGATTGTAGGGGTTAAAGAGGGCGATTGTAGGGACTAGGAGGACGGAATTGTAGAGGTAAAGAGGGCGATTGTAGGGACTAGGAGGGACTGAGAGGGGATTGTAGAGGTAAAGAGGGCGATTGTAGGGACTAGGAGGGACTGAGAGGGGATTGTAGAGGTAAAGAGGGCGATTGTAGGGACTAGGAGGAACTGGGAGAGGATTGTAGAGGTAAAGAGGGCGATTGTAGGGACAAGGAGTGACTGAGAGGGGATTGTAGAGGTGGAGAGGGCGATTGTAGGTGTGAAGAGGGGCTCAGAGGGAAGATTTTAATTAAGGGTGAGGAGAGGGATGGGATGGGCTGAGAGGGGGCTTGTAGGGCTGTGTAGGGGCGATGAGCAGTGTTTATTGGTCCTACTCAACCCCTCCCCCCCTCCCTCCCGCCGATAGTCCGCGCCCCCCCAACGCTGGTCTATTGATTCTTGTTGATGTTAGTGAAGAAGAGGGAAGTATCTTGCGTCCTTAGCGGGGAGAGAGAGAGAGGGAGGGAGGGAAAGAGAGAGAGGGAGGGAAAGGATGGAATAAAGAACAGGAAATGGATTGTAGTGGATTGATTTGTGTTAGTGGTTTGAGATTATATTATTGTTATTATTATTATTATTATTATTATTATTATTTTTATTATTATTTTTATTATTATTATTATTATTATTTTTATTATTATTTTTATTATTATTATTATTATTTTTATTATTATTATTATTATTATTATTATTTTTATTATTATTATTATTATTATTATTATTATTTTTATTATTATTATTAATATGTCAGCTATGAAATTTATATGACATAATGTAATTGATTTTAGTAAAAAAAACACGATATTTTTTCCTCTGTATTAAAACAACCATCATACACACACACAAACTCTCTCTCTCTCTCTCTCTCTCTCTCTCTCTCTCTCTCTCTCCTCTCTCTCTCTCTCTCTCTCTCTCTCTCTCTCTCTCTCCTCTCACTCCCACCCACCCACCCACCCACCCACCCCCACCCACCCACCCAACCCACCCACCCACCCACCCACCCACCCCACCCACCCACCCACCACACACCACACACACACACACACACACACACACACACACACACAACACACACACACACACACCACACCAATAATCGTACAAAACTTTTTACTTCTTTTTAGCCCACATGAAAATCGGGAGGTGAGAATGCAAGAGTTTGGTGGTTAAGTTGGGGGGAGAGGAGAAAAGTTATGAAGAGAGAGAAGAGAGAGAGAGAGAGAGAGAGAGGAGAGAGAGAGAGAGAGAGAGAGAGAGAGAGAGAGAGAGAGAGAGAGAGAGAGAGAGTTTGTGTGTGTGCCTGTGTGTGAGGAAATATCACATTTACAGAATCAGATAATCGCAACTACACCCACACCTACACCCACCCACACCCACACCCACACACACACACACACACACACACACACACACACACACACACACACACACACACACACACACACACACACACACACACACAGGAGCTAACACGAAGCAATGATGCGTTACTCTCTTAAAACAACACTAATAAAGATCTAAACAGGCTGAGAAGTAGCAGTGTATACAAAGGAGGCGGGAGAGCACACGCTGGCCTGGAAGCACAGGACTGGTCAACTTCCTCAACGGGGGGGAGGGGGGGAGAAGGAAAGTTGGCTTGGAAGAAAGAGATGGTCAAGCTATCCTTCAAACTGGAAAGGAAGGGGGGGAGAAGAGAAAAGTTTGTGCTGTTGTAGTAATAGTAATAAAGTAATCATGTAAAGTAAAGTAAAGTAAGAGAGGGGAAGAAGATAAAATTTGTACTGGTTGTAGTAATAATAGTAAAGTAATAAAGTAATAAAAGTAATAAAGTAAAGTAAAGTAGATTAATAAAGTTTGTAGTACTAGTAATCCTTTCAGTCAGACTGCGAGAACCTTTTACTGAGAGACGAACCAAGAGCAGAAGACGATAGCCACAAACCTATAAAGCCTTCAAACGTTGTGTAACCCTTCTGACTTATTTACAGAAGTGTTAATACAAGAAGTGGTATTGGTTAAGGAGAGAGAGAGAGAGAGAGAGAGAGAGAGAGAGAGAGAGAGAGAAGAGAGAGAGAGAGAGAGAGAGAGAGAGAGAGAGAGAGAGAGAATAACAGACTAACAGGCACCAGTAGAAGAAAAAAAATATATCAAGTCTAGGCGTCCAGCCTCTGGCCCCTTTGCTTTTGGCTCAGTTCTTGGGGCTGGAACGTGACAGCGAGCCACGTTCCAGCCAATTAACTCATTACGTGTATTACTCATTAAGGGCTTGTTCTATGCAAAAAATATGTTTGACAGACCCCCATTGATTTTGACAGCACTACTTGGATGTTGAATTTCAGCTCAATCCGACAATAATTAGGAGTAGTTTGCGCTAATTACTCATTAAGGGCTTGTTTTACGCAAAAAAATTCTTCCGACGACCCCCATTGATTTTGACAGCACTACTTGCATGTCAAATTTCAGCTCAATCCGACAATATTTAGGAGTAGTTATACACTTTTTGGCGCAAACTTGGTTCCACGGGTCTTATGGTAAGCGACAGCTTCGCTCGCTGTCAATAATAAAAACCAGTGACCTATTTGCAGCCAACAAGTACAATAAGGAAACATGTTGAATGATACTTGATAGTTTATTCGGTTTGGTTTAATGCAATAATGTTCATAATCAATCATACAGTCATACAAGCCTCGGTCCATTAAGCCCAAGCTCTTTTATGGACCTCATGTCATGATATTTTCGTTGTCTTTCGGGGACTAGAGTGGACTATTGATATACATTGACAGACTTAACCCCTTCACACCCAGATCCTCCCTTTGCTATATAAAAAATCGTCTCTTTTTAGCCCTAAAATTACGAAAAGTAACTGAATATACCAAATTAGTTAGTCGCCAAGGACACTAAACAGGTCATATCTATAAAATATTGCTTATATTCTCTTAAAATCGTATAATGGTACCCAAATTACAATGAAAATTACGTTCTGGGTCTCAAGGGGTTAATCATTTCAAGTAATAAAAGAAGTGATGATAACAATAACCGTAATATGACAGATGACAAATGGTATTGAATGGAAAGAGGAAAGAATGGTATTGGCCGAGGAGGTGTTATTTAGACCATCCTTCAGACTACACTCGCATGGAATTAGATCAAGGCAGATAATGTGGGGAAAGTTATGCCGCCAGATGGAAATGCTGGCACTGGGAATGGCGTGGAGGTGGTGAAGTGCCGGTAAGGGAGATAAGTGAGGCCAAACATGTATAAACGTGTCTGTGTATCCTGCACTACAACTTGGCGGATTAAATGAAATACAAATCGATATAAGTTTGTAGAGACAGAAAAACACTTAATTTTGGTCATATCTAGTAATCTAAAATAATACAAAATGTCACTGTAAAAAAAAAAAAACCCAGCTGCTAAAGTCATTATTTCTACTATATGGGAAATCAAACTGTGTTCTTTACGGGAAATCGAAAAAAAAACTCATTTTCTTAATTTTCATATGAATTCATTGTTTATTGAGGCAAATCTCACACCACTCACACCCGATACATGACGAAACTGGAACTGAAATAACCTTTTCTCTCTTTGGAACTCTCTTACTGTCTGCTTTAGAGGGTCTTGCAGCTACGGACTTTTTGTTACTTTTATTTTATTTGCCCTTGGCCATTCCCTCTTTACGTACAAAAAGTAGGCCACAATAGACCACTTGATGCGCCACATGATGACAAAAAACCTTCACGCAACAATCCAGACATCACATAGAAATAGAAAAAAATATGAGGAGAGTATAATTACATTGGTTTGTGTATAAAAATCCCATCAAAATACATGATACACAGAGAGAACAATAAAGACCAGACCAGTCAAGCATTCTAACTCAAAAAGACATGGAATAGAAAAGACATGAAATAGAAAAGACATGAAATAGAAAAGACATGACATAGAAAAGACATGAAATAGAAAAGACATGACATAGAAAAGACATGACATAGAAAAGACATGACATAGAAAAGACATGAAATAGAAAAGACATGACATAGAAAAGACATGAAATAGAAAAGACATGAAATAGAAAGACATGACATAGAAAGCATGAAAAGAAAGACATGACATAGAAAAGACATGAAACAGAAAAGACATGACATAGAAAAGACATGACATAGAAAAGACATGAAATAGAAAAGACATGAAATAGAAAAGACATGAAATAGAAAAGACATGAAACAGAAAAGACATGAAATAGAAAAGACATGACATAGAAAAGACATGAAATAGAAAAGACATGAAACAGAAAAGACATGCCATAGAAAAGACATGACATAGAAAAGACATGAAATAGAAAAGACATGAAATAGAAAAGACATGACATAGAAAAGACATGACATAGAAAAGACATGACATAGAAAAGACATGACAGAAAAGACATGACATAGAAAAGACATGACATAGAAAAGACAAAATAGAAAAGACATGAAATAGAAAATAGAAAGAAAAACCTTCACAAATACATGAGATTTACAAGAATGCTATGAAAGTGGAGGAAAAGTAAAGAAAAAAGTATAAAAATCATATATAATACAGCAAATGTATATAAGCAGAGTGTAATAAAAACATCGTGTATGAAAATCACATAAAAATACATGAAATACAGAGAGATCACCGCCAACATTAATCATACAGTCCCTCCACTGCCATACTCCACAGCCTGGTCAATACGCGTCTGGTACGAGTACTCTTCACGTATATTATTATTCAACAACAAATACACGTCCGGTACTTGACTGTGGATTGGGGGAGGCGAGGTCAACGCTGCCAAGTCTTAGGTCAACACTAGAAGGGGACAGCAGTGTGTTGACCATATAAATAGCTATTATTTTGTGTGTGTGGGGCTTAGAGAGAGAGAGAGAGAGAGAGAGAGAGAGAGAGAAAGAGAGAGAGAGAGAGAGAGAACTTTGTGGGTCATGTCATTTGTCACGCTCCCTTCAGCCACTCTGTCAGGCAGGAGGAGGAGGAGGAAGGAGGAGGAGGAAAGACAGAAACAGGAAGAGGAAAGACATAGAATGAATATGAAGAGAAAGATAAGTAATTGAGAGAAGGAGGAGGAGGAGGAGGAGGAGGAGGAGGACAGTTAACAAGAATGGGAAATACGAAACAGGAAGAGGAGAGATAAAAAACTGAATAAGAAGAGAAAGATAAGTAATTGAGTGGTGGAGGAGGAGGAGGAGGAGGAGGAGGAGAAATATGAAAGCTAGAATAAGAGCAGGAAAGGGAAGATGAGGATAAAGATAGAGAAGGAGGAAGGAGCAATAACAGAATAAGAGGAAGGGAAAGATGATGAAATTGGAAAAAAAATGGAGGAGGAGGAGGAGAAATATGAGGAAGGAGAGAGAGAGAGAGAGAGAGAGAGAGAGAGAGAGAGAGAGAGAGAGAGAGAGAGAGAGAGAGAGAGAGAGAGAGAGAGGGGGAGGAGTTTTACACAAGGAAATCGTTCGCATAGGAATGTTGAGAGAGAAGCTTTTTATGTTTTTCTTAAGTCCTTCCCAAAGTGACTTCGTTTTTATCGTGTCTTCCTTATTACTGGTGATTTATTGCCTTCCCTTCACTTTACTTCACTTCACTTCACTTCACTTCACTTCACTTCACTTCACTTCACTTCACTTCACTTCCCTTCCCTTCTTTTAACTTTCCTTCCCTTCCCTTTCCTTCCCTTATAGTCCTTCCTTTCTCAACTCTTAGCTTACCTTCCCTCCCCTCTCTTCCCTTCTCAACCCTTCCCTTCCCTTCCCTTCCCTTCCCTTCCATTTTTTGTAACTTCCATTTTATTTTTTGATCTATTGTGTGCTTACTTCCCTTCCCTTCCCTTCCCTTCCCTTCCCTTCCCTTCCCTTCCCTTCCCTCCCCTTCCCTTGCTATCTTTTCCCTTCACTTCCTTTCCTTTCCTTTCCTTTCCTCTACCTTCCCTTACAACATCCCTTCCCTTCCCTTCTCTTCTCTGCTTTTTCTTCCTTCTATAATAATATAAGCGAAAGTGTGTGTGTCTGTGTGTGTGTGTGTGTGTGTGTGTGTGTATGGGGTATAGGTTCCGTCCCCCGTGGCGGAATTCCATCATATTGCACATTTTTGGAACCAGGTTGACCAGGGGAAGGTTTTAAGCCCACTTATGAGATGATCCGGTCACTCTTTTTTTTGTAATTTTTAGTAGCCTATTAGCGAGAATTGTGAAAAAAAATTGGGTTGCGAGAATTGAGGAAACCTTGATGTAGGGTGATGGGTAATGGGTGAGTGAATGGGTGGGATGATGGGTAATGGGTGAGTGAATGGGTGGGGTGATGGGTAATGGGTGTGGGGTGATGGGTGAGTGAATGGGTGGGGGGTGATGGGTGATGGGTGAGTGAATGGGTGAGGGGTGATGGGTAAAGGGTGAGTGAATGGGTGGGGGGTGATGTGAATGGGTTTGCGTTAATACATACATTTCTACATCCATGATTTCAGGAAAGTTAGAAGGGGCTATCTGGAGAGTCTGTGTTTGGTGGACCGAAGGCCCACCAAACACAGGTGGTGGGCCAAAGGCCCACCAATAGTCCAACGCAGGAGCTAGCCAAAAAGTCCGCCCGGAGGGCGGCTTTGCGGCTAGTCTTCCTATATTTACTGGTACATGTATCGTGTATATCTTTCCTTCCATCCCTTCTTCCCTTCCCTTTCCTTCCCTCCCTTCACTGCGTTTCGTATGAAGAGAATGAATAACAAATGAATAAAGGAAGGATAGTTTGCGTTCTACATTATAAGTACTTTTGTGATTATGCATTGTATATATAATTTAGGGATCTCTCTCTCTCTCTCTCTCTCTCTCTCTCTCTCTCTCTCTCTCTCTCTCTCTCTCTCTCTCTCTCTCTCTCTCTCTCTCTCTCTCTCTCTCTCTCTCTCTCTCTCTCTCTCATATGTCCAAGTTTTCTTAATTTCAGCAGCAACAAGGATTATCAAAACTTTTTATTCCCTTTCGGATTAAGTTGTACAGTGTGTGTGTGTGTTTTTTTTTTTTTGTGTGTGTGTTGTGTGTGTGTGTGTGTGTGTTTATGTGTGTGTGTATGTGTGTGTGGTTTGTGTGTGTGTATGTGTGTGTGTGTGTGTATGTGTGTGTGTGTTGTGTGTGTGTGTGTTGTGTGTGTTTGTGTGTGTGTGTTTGTGTGGTTTTATGTGTTGTGTTGTGTGTGTGTATGTGTGTGTGTGTTTGTGTGTGTGTGTGTTGTGTGTGTGTTTGTGTGTGTGTTTGTGTGTGTGTGTGTGTGTGTGTATGTTTGGTGTTGTGTATGTGTGTGTGTGATGTTTGTGTGTGTGTGTGTGTGTATGTGTGTTGTGTGTGTGGTGTGTGTGTGTGCGCGTGTGTGTGTGGTGTGTGTTGTGCGCGTGTGTGTGTGTGTGTGTATGTGTGTGTGTATGTTTGTGTGTGTGTGAGAGAGAGAGAGAGAGAGGAGAGAGAGAGAGAGAGAGAGAGAGAGAGAGAGAGCGAGAGAGAGACGATTGATTAATAGGGAATAGGTTCACTGAATGGCAGAAAAAAGGGGGAGGGAAAAATGCGAGGAAACTTACATGAATGGAAAGAAAGGGATGGAATGGTGAGATGGCAAAAATGTACGGGAACTTTTGAAAGGGGAAAAAAAGATATATGAGAGGTGATGATCAGAGAGAGAGAGAGAGAGAGAGAGGAGACGAGAGAGAGAGAGAGAAGAGAGAGGAGAGAGAGAGAGAGAGAGAGAGAGAGGAAGAAGCAAGTGTATTAAGGAGGAGGAGGAGGAGGAGGAAGGAGGAAGGGAGGAGGGACAAATAGTATCAAAGGAAGGGAAGAGTAGAGGCTTTGAAGGAAAAGGAGGAAGGAAAAGCTGGAGATAGA
>JACEEZ010019399.1:427500-432500 GCA_016584305.1 Chionoecetes opilio
CTTCGCTCACCCTCGCACGCGACACTCATGTTAAAGCGAAGGCCGAGCTTACTGTTAAATACTTGACACTTCTTCCTTGTTCTCTTTTGGCTCACGCCCCCCTAGGTAATTACTCACGCCCCCCTAGGTAATTACCCACGCCCCCCTAAGGTAAGAACAGCTGGCTTAGAGAATGAGGGGAAGTTTAGTGTAGATGAAGAAAGTGTCAATGGGTCCTGAGCTGTTCTGTAATGTGTCGCTCTCGGCTAATTCATCAAACCTCCTCTCTCTCTCTCTCTCTCTCTCTCTCTCTCTCCTCTCGCTCCCTCTCTCTCTCTTCTCTCTCTCTCTCTCTCTCTCTCTGCTCGTCAGGGTGGCAAGGTTGGTAGAGACGTGAGTTCGTAATGTGCAGCGTCCCTGTGCATTCGGTCAGCGGTTCGAGTCCGCCTAGTTCGTGCTGATGTGGCGGCGCTTTGTATAGTCAATAACCTTGTAGTTGGTACTTGCAAAGTGTCTAGATAGGATGAAAATCTTATCTTACCTTATCTCTCTCTCTCTCTCTCTCTCTCTCTCTCTCTCTCTCTCTCTCTCTCTCTCTCTCTCTCTCTCTCTCTCTCTCTCTCTCTCTCTCTCTCTCTCTCTCTCTCTCTCTCTCTCTCTCTCTCAAGGGTCGTTCGTCACCTCGTAGTACTTATTTTTTTCTCCTTGTCTTCCTCCCTCCTCTTTATCCCTATTTTCCTTTTTGACCTCCCTATCTATTCCCCTCCCTTCCTGTCTACCTATTCTCTCCCTTTTTCCTTCCCTCCTTGTTCCAAACCCTTCCATTTCTCTTCCCTCTCCTCTGTTACTTCCTTCCTCCTTCTTTATTCCCTTCCCTTCATCTTTCCCTTCCTGCTCCCTTCCTTTCTTCCCTCCCTTCTTCTTCCTTCCCCTTCCGCCTTTCCCTTCCTCCCTTCCCATCATGTCTCCTTCTCCCTTCCTGCACTCCCTCCTCTCTTTCATCTCTTATTTCTTTATGTTTCTTTCATTATTTATTTCTCTTTCTTTCTTTCTTCCAACCCTTCACATATGCTCTGACTTCCCTTCCTTCCTTCCTTCCTTCCTTCTTTCTTTCCTTTGCCATGTTTGAAACACTCTTCCCTTCCTTCCCTCTCTCCCTTCTTCTTTCATATTCCTCTCCTTCCCTCGTTGACAGGAAATATTTCATCACACACACACACACACACACACACACACACACACACACACACACACACACACACACACACACACACACACACACACACACACACTTGGGTACTCCGTAGTGTAGTGGTTAGCACGCTCGTTTCACAATCGAGAAGTCCCGGGTTCGATCCCCGGGCGGAGAGGTGAAAGATTGGCGGTTTCATAAGAACATAAGAAAGAAAATAAGGAAGCTACAAGAGGCCGTGAGACCTACACGTGGTATTTTCTGTTACTTAACTCTACCTATATCCACCTTTCATCCCCATCCATGCATGAATTTATCCAGACTCCTTTTAAAGACCCCAATAGACTCAGCATTGACCACCTGTCTACTGAGACCATTCCAATCATTCACCACCCTATTTGTGAACCAGTTTCTCCCTATTTCATTTTTAAATCTACGCTTTTCCAGCTTGAATCCGTTACTTCATGTTCTACCCTGCTTACTAACCGTAAGAACTTTTCCTACATCGTCTTTATTGTATCCCTTTATCCACTTAATAACTTCTATCAGATCGCCCCTTACTCTGCGTCTCTCGAGTGAGTGTAAATTTAATAGTTTCAATCTCTTCTCATAACTAAAGTTACGCATTCCATGAATCATTTTGGTCATCCTTCTCTGCACTGATTCTAACAAGGCTATATCCATCCTGTAATACGGAGACCAAAACTGAACCGCATAGTCTACGTGAGGTCTGACTAGAACCAAATAAAGCTTTAGAATAACCTCAGCACTTCTACTTTTAACACTCCTGGTAATAAATCCTAACACCCTGTTAGCTCTATATTTCTAGCCTTAATACATTGATTCTTAGGACGGAGGTCTCAGCTTACCCGCACCCCCAGATCTTTCTCACCCTCTGATCTTTTCAGCGATACATTGCGTATAGTGTATCTATTACCAGGATTTTTCCTACCAACATTCATTACGCTACACTTATCAATATTAAATGCCATCTGCCATCAATCTACCTACTCATTTAATTTATCTAAGTCTCCTTGCATAATATTTACATCAGGCTATGATCTAATAATCCCATCTACCTTAGTATTATCCGCAAACTTGCTGATATCACTACTAATCCCACTATCCAAGTCGTTGATGTAAATCAAAAATAGTAATGGATCCAAAACAGACCCTTGTGGAACTCCACTCGTTACCTTCCCCCATTCAGATTTAGAACCATTAATTGTAACCCTTTGTTACCTATTACTTAGCCAAGCTCTAATCCAACGAAGAACCTTCCCATCTATTCCATGAGCCTTATTTAAGTGTCTACCGTGTGGCACCTTGTCGAATGCCTTACTAAAGTCCAGGTATACTATATCATAATCCTCATCATTATCTGCGGTTTCATAAACTTTCCTATAAAAACTCAATAAATTAGTGAGACATGATTTACCTTTGGTGAATCCATGTTGTCCATGTTGTTTCCTTAAAACCCGAGTCCCTGTCCACCCAGCAGTGAATGGGTACCGGGTGTTAGCCGGGGGTTTGTGACCCGCCTCCCGGGGTGGTGGCTTCCCCCAACACTAAGCACTGAGGAAGCAAAATATACATGTATATATGTATATAGACGGGGCCATACGAGTGTAGCTCAGGCCCTGTAAAATACAACTAGATGATGAATACACTATGGATCTAAGGCGAGGGCATGTGTGTGTGGTGTGTGTGTGTGTATGTGTGTGTGTGTGTGTGTGTGACTCAAGGTAGTTTTTTTTGTTAGCATTTTTACAGTAATTATGAATAACGTAGATTAATTTGCATTTCCTCTCATTAGTTTCCCTCTTTCCTCCTAGCCTCCAGGTGCAGTAATCCTTGCATTCCCTCATAAAGGATAACCAAACAAGAGTGTAACAAGTGATTAGCTGTCTCTAGTGTTTCGTCGCATTAGTCTCTCTTTCTTTACTCTCAAGTCTTTCAGTCTTTTTTGCCGTGTAGTAAAATATCAATCACGTCTTTCTTATATATTTACACACTCTCCCTTCCTTCCTTCCTTCTGTCACTCCTTCCCTTCCTTCCTTCTGTCACTCCTTCCTTCCCTTCCTTCCTTCTGTCACTCCTTCCTTCCCTTCCTTCTGTCACTCCTTCCCTTCCTTCCTTATGTCACTCCTTCCTTCCTTATGTCACTCCTTCCCTTCCTTCCTTCTGTCACTCCTTCCCTTTCTTCCTTCTGTCACTCCTTCCTTCCCTTCCTTATGTCACTCCTTCCCTTCCTTCCTTCTGTCACTCCTTCCCTTCCTTCCTTCTGTCACTCCTTCCTTCCCTTCCTTATGTCACTTCCTTCCCTCCTTCCTTCTGTCACTCCTTCCCTTCCTTCCTTCTGTCACTCCTTCCCTTTCTTCCTTCTGTCACTCCTTCCTTCCCTTCCTTATGTCACTCCTTCCCTTCCTTCCTTCTGTCACTCCCTTCCCTTCCTTCCTTCTGTCACTCCTTCCTTCCTTCCTTCTGTCACTCCTTCCCTTCCTTCCTTCTGTCACTCCTTCCCTTCCTTCCTTCTGTCACTCCTTCCCTTCCTTCCTTCTGTCACTCCTTCCCTTCCTTCCTTCTGTCACTCCCTTCCCTTCCTTCCTTCTGTCACTCCTTCCCTTCCTTCCTCTGTCACTTTCCTTCCCTTCCTTCCTTCTGTCACTCCTTCCCTTCCTTCCTTCTGTCACTCCTTCCCTTCCTTCCTTCCTTCTGTCACTCCTTCCTTCCCTTCCTTCCTTCTGTCACTCCTTCCTTCCCTTCCTTCCTTCTGTCACTTCCTTCCCTTCCTTCCTTCTGTCACTCCTTCCCTTTCTTCCTTCTGTCACTCCTTCCTTCCCTTCCTTATGTCACTCCTTCCCTTCCTTCCTTCTGTCACTCCTTCCCTTCCTTCCTTCTGTCACTCCTTCCCTTCCTTCCTTCTGTCACTCCTTCCCCTCCCTTCCTTCTGTCACTCCTTCCCTTCCTTCCTTCTGTCACTCCTTCCCTTCCTTCCTTCTGTCACTCCTTCCTTCCCTTCCTTCCTTCTGTCACTCCTTCCCTTCCTTCCTTCCTTCTGTCACTCCTTCCCTCCCTTCCTTCCTTCTGTCACTCCTTCCCTTCCTTCCTTCTGTCACTCCTTCCCTCCCTTCCTTCTGTCACTCCTTCCCTTCCTTCCTTCTGTCACTCCTTCCCTCCCTTCCTTCTGTCACTCCTTCCCTTCCTTCCTTCTGTCACTCATTCCCTTCCTTCCTTCTGTCACTCCTTCCCTTCCTTCCTTCTGTCACTCCTTCCCTTCCTTCCTTCCTTCTGTCACTCCTTCCCTCCCTTCCTTCTGTCACTCCTTCCCTTCCTTCCTTCTGTCACTCCTTCCCTTCCTTCCTTCTGTCACTCCTTCCCTTCCTTCCTTCTGTCACTCCTTCCCTTCCTTCCTTCTGTCACTCCTTCCCTTCCTTCCTTCTGTCACTCCTTCCCTTCCTTCCTTCTGTCACTCCTTCCCTTCCTTCCTTCTGTCACTCCTTCCCTTCCTTCCTTCTGTCACTCCTTCCCTTCCTTCCTTCTGTCACTCCTTCCCTTCCTTCCTTCTGTCACTCCTTCCCTTCCTTCCTTCCTTCTGTCACTCCTTCCCTTCCTTCCTTCTGTCACTCCTTCCCCTTTCCCTTTCCCTTTTGTCACTCCTTCCCTTCCTTCCTTCTGTCACTCCTTCCCTTCCTTCCTTCCTTCTGTCACTCCTTCCCTTCCTTCCTTCTGTCACTCCTTCCCTTCCTTCCTTCTGTCACTCCTTCCTTCCTTCCTTCTGTCACTCCTTCCTTCCTTCCTTCTGTCACTCCTTCCCTTCCTTCCTTCT
>JACEEZ010019399.1:442500-457500 GCA_016584305.1 Chionoecetes opilio
CAGCGGCCCAGCCCACCCCCACCACGTGCAGCCTTGCCAGCATGGCGGCGTGCCACACACGGTCAAAGACACCGGCGATGTCCAACGCCACAACAGCCGTGGGTTTTCCTTGAACCAGAACGTCGCTCCAATCGCTAACAACCAGGAGGTGGAGGGCCGCGGCCAAGCGCCCCTTACTGATCCCCAACTGGCGTTGAGGAGGTGATGGCTCTCGAGGTGGGACGTGAGGTGCCCCGCGGTGATGCCCCCCAGTGCCTTGTCCGCCACGGACAGCATGGAAACAGGGTCGTGGTTGGCTGCCTTAGACCTGCCGCCCTTCACGTGCCCCGGGACGGCGTGGCTGGCCTGCCATACCCGCGGCCTGTGACCCCAGCAGCGCCGCGGTGCACTCTTCACCTGCCGGGCCACGTTTCCCTGCACCAGGCTCTCCCAGCCTCCTGCACCAGGTTGCGCCGTGAACCTCCCAACCTCGCCCTCCTCCCACTGCCGGAGGGTGCGGTTGGCGCTCTCATCACGGGGCTTCCTGAAGGTTGCCTTGGTGAGGACGGCCTCGTTGCCCAAGGTGTCCTCATGGATCCAGTGAGGAGCTGTGCACCGCGTGGTAGGGGAAGTGCGTCACCTCGTTGTTGAGGGAGGAGCCAGACCCGTGGCGGGGCAGGGCACGCTGGGCTGCAGGGCCACCACGGCCTGGCCTCTCTCTGCCTTGCCTTCCTGCCTGGCCTTCCTGCCTTTCCTCCCCTCATCTTTCTCTTCACTTCTGTTCTTTCCCTCTCTTCTCTTTTCTTTCCGTCCTTCACCTCCACCTCTTAACCTTATCTCCTCTAACCACCACATGACGCTCTTCTCCCTCCTTCCCTCCCTCTCTCTCTCTCCATCATTCATATCTCACTGTTACCTTTCCACCTTCTTCGTACCCATCCCTTCCCCTTCCCACATTCTTCCTTTCCTTTCTATCTCCTTCCCTTCATTATTCATCTTAGTGTTTCCTTGTCTTCACTCTCTTCCTACCCTTTCCTCTCTTCATTCCATCCCCCCATCTCCCCCTTCTTCCTCTTCCACGTCTCCCTTTCTTCTCCCTTTTCCATCTCACTCTTTCTTTCCCCTCACAGTTTTCAGTCTCTCCCTTGCCTCGACAATTTTCCTTCCTTTCCCTTTTTCCCTCCCCTCATGTCTTTCTCCCTTTTCGCTTACCTGCCTGCTTTTCCCTTTTCCCCAACCATCTCTCTCTCTCTCTCTCTCTCTCTCTCTCTCTCTCTCTCTCTCTCTCCTCTCTCTCTCTCTCTTTTCTCTCTCTCTCTCTTTTCCCTTTCTCCTTTCCTCATCCTCCCTTTCCCATCCCTGTCCTTTCCCTTCTTCCCTTCCCTTTCTTTCCCTTTCTCATCCCTTTACTCCCTTCCCCTCTACCTTTCCACTCCCTTCACCTCCCTTTTCCCTCCTCTCCTCCCCCTCCCTTCCAATCCCTCCCTCTACCTTTCCCCCCCCCTTCTCTTCCCTCTCCCTTTCTCTTCCCTCCCTTCCTCCCGCTGGTGTAGAGCCCGCAAGCAGCGTCGGGGTGTTAGTCGCTTATTGGAAGGCAGCCAGGAACCCCGCCCCGCCCCGCCTCGCCTTGCCCCGCCTTGCCCCGCACTCACAAGGACTCCAACGAAGGATTAAGAAAAAGGGAGAGAGAGTGAACAGGGAAAAAGGAGAAGGGAGAGGAAAGGAGGGTAAGACAAGGGAGGGAGAGAGAGAGAGAGAGAGAGAGAGAGAGAGAGAGAGAGAGAGAGAGAGAGAGAGAGAGAGAGAGAGAGACCAACATACCATCCCCATTCATATAAATTCTAAAAAACAACAATAAAAACAGCAAGAAATTAAGTAAAAAAACCTAACAAAAATAAGCAATAACTAACAGAGAGAGAGAGAGAGAGAGAGAGAGAGAGAGAGAGAGAGAGAGAGAGAGAGAGAGAGAGAGAGAGAGACACACACGACATTTTTGCCCTGTTGCGCCACCATTGTTCATGGAGAGAAAACAACATTACAAGTGGTAATGACGCGGCAATGGCTCTTGACACCTGGCCTTTTTTTTGTCCTTTTTTAATGTTCTACCTGAATTTTGTTGCAGCGCATGAGAGAGAGAGAGAGAGAGAGAGAGAGAGAGAGAGAGAGAGAGAGAGAGAGAGAGAGAGAGAGAGAGAGAGAGAGGTAAAGGAGGGAAGGAAGGAAGGAGGGAAGGAAAGAAGGAGGGAATGGAAAAGGAAAGGATGAAAACAGGAGGGATAGAAGGAAGAAGAGGAGATAAATGATTGCTTTTAAAGGGTCTAGGAAGAAGAGGAGGAGGTATAGAAGAAAAGAGATAGAACAGGAAGAGTTTGAGGGAGCGCTGGCCACCAACATTAAAACGCTTACTTATCGCTTTTGTTAAGAAAGTGATGGATGGGTTGAGGCAGTGGTGGTGGTGGTGACCTGAGGTGGTGATGGTGATGGTGGTGGTGATGGTGGTGGTGGTAGTGGTGGTGGTGGTGGTGGTGGTGACCTGTGGTGGTGGTGGTGGTGGTGGTGATGGTGGTGACCTGTGGTGGTGGTGGTGGTGGTGGTGATGGTGGTGACCTGTGGTGGTGGTGGTGGTGGTGGTGGTGGTGTCCTAAGGTGGTGGTGGTGACCTGAGGTGGCGGTGGTGGGGGGGGTGGGGGTGGTGCCCCTGTGGTGGGACCTGGGGTTGGTGGTGGGGGGGTGGGGGGGGTGGTGGTGGTGACCGTGGTGGTGGTGGTGCCCTGGGTGGCGGTGGTGGTGTGGGGGGGGGGTGGTGGGGTGGTTGGGTGGGGTGGTGGTGGGTGACCTGTGTGGTGGTGGTGGTGATGGTGGGACCTGAGGGGGGCGGTGGTGGTGGGGTGGGGGTGCCTGGGGTGTGGTCCCTGAGATAGTGGGGGTGTTTGTGTGGTGGGGGTGGTGGTGACCTGAATGGGGGTGGGCTTGTATGGGGGTGGTGGAGAGGTCGCTCGGGGTTTATGTCCCCTGTAGAGGGAACACCTGAAAAGGGGTTTCGTAAAAGGGATGTGGGATGTTAGGCGGCTTTCCCTGGCATCCTGTAAAACGGAAGGAAAGTGCATATGTATTACATGGGCCAGCTATCCCCTCTGCACCCCCCCCTCCCCCATTTAAAAACCCAACCAATTTTTTAAAGCTTATATGATTTTATATAATCTAAAAATGTTTTTAAATGTTCCCAAGAAAAAACTAAATCCACCTTATTTTTCGCCGCTTGAATTTGGGTACCCCTAAAGGGACGTGCCCGCTTTCGACATCGATCCGTGTTTGAGTGCGTATAAGTAATCTTTGATCAAACTACTAATAATCCCCATTTAAACCTGATCACCAAAGGGCTTATTTTTTCAGCTGTTTCCCATACGTCGGTAGTAGGTGTATGAACCAGTACCCAGGGCGGTTCCCGACTTCCGAACAAAAAACTCAATTGTTTACTTTTTAAACTTTTGTACATGTCAATTTCTGTCATTTTTTCAATATTCTGTTTTACGGGGTTCCCTTTACCTGTGTTCCGTTTTCTTTTGTACCCTTTTTGTCAATTTCTTCAATAGGATAAAATTACGACCTTTTTTAATTACCAAACTTTTTCGATATGAATGTGTTTTTTGGAAAGTATTCTTTCTGGACTAATGTTTACGTATTGAAAAATTTTGTATTTAAATGGTTTTTTTTAAAATTTTGTTTTATCCCCCAGGAACCGGTTTAAATATAAAGAAATAAACAATTTGGTCATTAAAATTTTTTTTTTTTCTCTTATTTTTTTGCTTCATTAGATAAAATTTTTGCATTTCGTTAAGCTATTTTGAACTTAAAAAAAAACAGTATTTTTGACTTTGATTGAGACTTTACATGTTTACTGTTCTTTAATTGACATCAGAAATCGTAAAAATTAATGCTGACAAAAGCTTTAAAATTCTTTATTAAACATTTCGGGAAAAAAACGTTAGTTTCTTTTTCTTGGCATGCCCGTTTCGTCCCCCATCCAGGACATTCCAATCACGGCACGTCATCTCGTCCTGTCTGATCGCATCGTTTGCTTCATAAAAACTTAAAACATAAAAAATAAGGAAGACAAGGGGCTGCGGGCCCTACCCTGGTAGTTCCTGTCACCTAACACTACCACATCCCCCTTCATCCCCATCCAAAACATCCGCCCCCTTTTTTAAAAGCTCCCTAATGCTCCGCACTAACTACCTGTCTACTGAGCCCATTCCTTCGTTCACCACCCATTTTGAACCTTTTTTCCCCTATTTCCTTTCTAAATCTACGCTTTTCCGGGAATCCGTTATTTTCTTTTTCCCCGGGTTAAAAAGCAGAAAGAACTTTTCCACCTCTCCTTTACTAAATCCCTTTATCCCTTAAAAACTTCTATCAATGCCCTTACTCTGCGTCTCTCGAGTGATGTTTTTTTAATAACTTAAATCTCCTCTCTACTAAAGTTACGCATCCCTTGTATCATTTTGGTCACCCTTCTTGCACTTTTTTCTAACAACACTATATCATCCTGTAATTGGAGACCAAAAGGGAACCCCTAGTCTAGTGAGGCCTGATAGAGCCAGAAAAAGCTTTAGAATAACTTCCGCCTTCTACTTTTAACACTTTGAAAATAAACCCTAATCTCATTTCTTTTTGGCCTCAAACATTTTTTTCCTAGGTGGGAGTCTGGGCTCACCCTCACTTTTTCACCTTCTGATTTTTTTTTTTTAGAATACTTTGTTATGTGTATCTATTACCAGGGTTTTTTCAAACCAACATTCTAACGCGCATTTATCATTTTAAAACCCATTGCCATCTGACTGCCCACTCGTTAATTTTATCTAAGCTCCCTGAAATATTTTTTACACCAACTGTGACCCAAAAGTCCTCCCAAATTTAGTATCCCCAGAAACTTGCTGATATCACTGCAAATCCCATATCCAAGTCGTTGTGTAAATAAAAATGTAATGGACCCAAAACAGACCCTGGGGAAACTATTTGTCACCGGGTTTCCCCTTTCAATTTAGAACCTTTAAATTTAACCCTTTGTTGCCTTTCTTACCAAAGCTTGATCCAATAAAAAACCTTCCCATCTAAAACCATACCAAAACCTTTTTTTAAAGGTCCCCCGGGGTGGTATTTTGTCAAATCTTAAAAAGTCCCAGATATATATATCAAAACCCTTATATTATTGCCGTCTCAAAAACTTTCTAAAAAACTTAAAAAATTGGTGAGACATGATTCCCCTTGGGGAATCCATGTTTAAATTTTGTCAAACTATTTTTTATCAGGCCTCTAATTTTTTTTGCAATAATAGTTCCAATAATTTACCCACCCTTTTTTAGACTTACGGGCGTAATTTTCTTTAGTCCTCTGTCTCCCTTTTTAAATATGGAACAACTTTTCCCCTTTCCTCCAATAATGGCACAGCGCCTATCAAAACCGTTTCCTAAAAATGTGCACTAACGACTCACTAAAAAACCTCCTTCTTCCCTTTATACCCGGGATCACTTCTCGGGCTGGCGTTTAAAAAATTTTTTTTATCTATACCCTCTTCCCCCATTTCCCCAGTTATCACAATATCTTTGAGTTTCTCCCCATCGCTTCCTTTTGAACATCTGTTCACATCGGTACGTCGTGTATCCTCCTTTAAAAAACACTTGAATAATCATTTAGACTTTTTTCACAATCCCCATCCGTATTTAAGACCCCACCCCGTCCTGACCTTAACAGCCCAAATAATTCCCTTGTCTTGGGTTTTTATCCTGTAAACCCTTTGGGTCCCTTTTTTTGCCTGTTTGCTACTTTAATCTCTAATTTTTCTTTGCACTCGAGTTAATTTTTTTCACTGTCCTCGCCTCACATTATCTGTTTTTTTCTTACCAATTGCCTGAACCTTAAAAAAATGTTTCTTTTTTTTCTCCAATGTTTTGTTTTAAATTGTGGTCATCCATTTTGGGGTCACTCTTTTTGGACCCTTTTTTCCCTATAAGGAATTTTCTTTTCTGTCCCCCATTTATTTTTTACAAAAGGGGATATCCTCTTTACCCCGACCCCCTTCCATGTCTAAACCCCTCTAATTACTCCTGCCCCATCCTTCCATTCCCCCGCTTAAACCCCTCCTTACCCGAAAAACCCCTTTCCCTTTTTAACCCTTAAAATTCCCCGTGCCCTTCCCTAATCCTTCTAATTTGTTTCCCGTTTGCCCTGCCTTCCCTAAAAAATTCCCCCCCATAACCCCTTTTTTAAATAACCCCCATTTTTTCTTTAAACCCGATTTGGCCTTTCGAAATTAATTTCTTGTTTATTTCAAATTAAATTTTTCCCCAATTATTTTAACAAATTTTATCCTTGTCCTATTTTAATTTTCCCCGACTCCAAATTAATAAATCCCCAAGCATAGTCGATATTTTCCACTGTACTCCTTGAGCTTTACTTTAGAAGTTACCTATTTAATAACAACCATCTCGTCCCCTGTCACCTATATTAAAACCCCTTTTTTTACTTAAAAAAACCCCACCCGCATAGTCATTATTCTGCCAGCCTTGTTTATTTCTTCCATATGGCTGAAACCTCTTTACCCAAAGTTTGAGCCCATAAACACCCAAAACCCTTTTTCCCCAGTTTTTTTAAAATCTACCCCTATGAAAATCAAGCTTTCTTTTTTTTAACATTATTTTTCAAACACTCTTCTCTCTTCATAAAGCCACCCCCCCCCCCCTCGCCCTGCCACTCTTTCTTTAAAAAACTTATACCAGTTTTCGATCCGGGTCGAATACCTTTCTGAAATATCCCCCAAACCCTGTTTTTGGGAAGTTATAAAAATCCCTTACAAAAATTTTATCTCTCAGGGAAAATCTTTTTTTAAAACTTTCCCCAGTTTTTAAGTAAACCCCAAGCAACTCCCTTTTTTTTGCAATTTTTCCCCTTTACACCAAACCCCTCCCTCTTCTTCTTACGATATTCTCCCGCCCTTTTGAAACCCCCCTGAAGCGCCCACCCCGACCCCCGTGCTATCCCCCGGTTTCTATCAAAAACCCGCAGTGCCCTACCTCCCTTTTAAGGGATTTAGAAAGTTATTTTTGAAAGTATCCCCTTAATTTGGGGGGTTTTCCCCAAATCCTTACGAACGTTAATGGATCTCCCCCGTCAAGATTTTTGTAACAAAAATTCACCCGGGCAATTACAATGGGAAAAAGGAAGGACCCTTAAGCCGTGTCCCCCCAATACCCGGTGCCCCGGGGGCGGTAACCTTTTTTAAAAACCACCCAACAGCTGTCCATTTTCCCCAAAACTCTTTAAGCAAGCGATACAACCAGACAGGGGAAGGGATGACGTGCCGATGATTAGAGTGCCCCCTGGAGGGGCACGAAACAAAACCGTGCCCCAAGAAAAAAGAACCAAAAACGTTTAATTCCTGAAATTTGAATAAGGGAATTTGAAAGGCTTATGTCACCTTAAATTCCCTTACAAATTTTTTTGTCAATTAACGAACGTAAACAGGTAAAGCCCTAAATACAAAGTCAAAAGAAACGTGTTTTTTGTAAGTTAAAAAATATGTTTTAAACGAAGTGCAAATTTATCTAAGAAGAAAACAGATGAGAGAAAAAAAATAATTATAAATTCCCACAGTTGTTTTCATTTTTTTTCATATTAATCCCGTGTTCCGGGGGGGAATTGGGAAACAATTTTTTTTAAAAAACCCTTCAAATACAAGTTGTTAAATACTTAAACATTATAAATCCAGAAAGAGATATTTTCCAAAATAAAACACTTTCCCAAATTTCCCTTGGTTAACAAAAAAATTTTTTTTGTCTAATTTTTTTTTAGTTTAATTTTAAGGAAAATTTTATGTACTAAATTTCCAAAAAATAAACATTGATTTTGCTAAATCGGGGCAACTTTTTGATCTATCGCCACATGATGTTTTTTTTCCCTTTTTTGTTTCCCATGTAGGGGTTTTTTTCTATTTTTTAAATGGGTCCCCCGAAAAACAACCCTTATTTTGAGTGGAAAATTTCCCAAAATAATCCAAAAATTTTCCCCAAATTCAGATGTTTTCCAAGGGTGTGGCCCCAAAACCAATGTCCCCCAATGGGAAATTCTTCGGAATCACATCCCTGATTTTCAGCCCTCTTTTTTCCTTCCTTTTCTTCTTTTCAATTTTTAAACTTTTTTTACTTAAACACTTTATTTTAAACCCACTGCAGAAACTGCATCCCCCTTTGGGATACCTTTTTGGGTGTTGTGTGATATCTGCTATGGGTTTTTCCCGATAGGCAACCCCCTTTTTTTGTTTTCATCTGCCTAGGATACTGCGTAGCATAGAGGCTGCTACGATCCTCGGTATCCCCCCCCTACCCAACACTGTTAATTTCTTCCTACTGCTCGAATTATGTGCAAATTTTTTCTTATTTTTTTTAAAAAAAACGAATTCTAAAGTTTTTTAAAATGCCGCCAATTCTTGACAAACGGGTTTTTTTGTTTTTTGCGGTAAATAAAAGGGATTGGGGCCCAAAAGATCTTGCAAAAAAAAAGGCCCTTTATTCTGCTACTTTTCGGCGATAAACCTTTGTTTCCTACAGAATCCGTCACAATTTTTCCAAAAAGCGTGCTTCCCATGCTTTATTTTGGTATAAAAACTTGGTGCCCCGGATAAACTTTGGCCCCAAACACAGGGGTTTCCAAGACATCCCACCGGGGAGTATTTTGCGTCGCTGGACCAAGGGCAAGAAAAGGTTTTTCTGAAGTTTGGAATTCCCCTGGGGTTTTTTTTAGGGAGCCGACAAAACCCTGGCACTGACTGTTACTTTTTGGGGCTATTGATTTGACTGGGGTCCCAAAAGAAAGAAACCGGGGCAGCCCAAGTATCCAATCTTGAATCAGCCCCGTCCCTCCGTAAAAACATTTTTTATGAAATTTTCCGGGACCTGGTCTTTGGGAACTTCCTGACATTTTTGACGAAGATTTCCCCCGTGTTGAAGAAAAGAAGAAATGGTTCTTGACGATAAAGCTCCACATCCTTTTTTCACCAAAAGGGGCTAAAAGATCTTGTTCGCGATCTGGGTTGTCAAAGTCCTCTGCCGAACTGTTTTGGGACCAGATTAAAGGAAAAAACCTCTTTTGACCCGTGGTCGATCACCCTTTTTAAACCCCAACAGACCCTCAAAAGTATCTCCCCTTTTTTTTTCTGAAGAAAGGGCTTGGTGTACTGTACAGATATTTCGCAAACTTCTGCCAACTTGGGGTGGGCCCCAGTAAACCCAACCCCCAAGGGTTGGGGACTGTTCATTGACACTGCAAGCGACGCTTTAAAAGTGTTTTTGCTGGGCCAAAGGGAACCCGTTTTTCCTTTTGTACCCCTCGCTACTTCCACTACACTGAAGGAGAAGTATGAAACGGTTTAAATACGAGCTGGAAAAATTTCGTTATATCACATGAGTTGGGGTTTTTTGTGTTGACCTAAAATGGGGAAATTTTTGTTGGGACAACATTTCCCGGGGTTTCCCAAATCCCGTGTTTTTTTCTGTGCGTGGGATAGTAGGGACCGGCTCAGCATTACACGAAGAAGGGCTGGCCCGTAAAAAAGGAATTGGTGCCCTGGGAGAGCAAGGAACCTTTATTTAAAAAACCCCCTGGTGGACAGAGACAGGATACTTTTTTCCCCCCCTCACATCAAGCTCGGGTTGATCAAACGTTCCCAAAGCTCTGGGCCGGTGGTGGTGCTTTTAATTACTTGTGCCACCCCTTTTCCCGGATTGAACCATGGAGAAGTTTTTTAAGGGGTTGGGATCTTTACGGTCCTCAACTCCCCAGCTCATCAGAGATCCAGAGTTTGAAAAATCAATGAAAGAAGTGGAACTGGAAGCGTGGCAGGCTTTTGTTTTTTATCGGTCGGAAAAAATTTCTTGGCAACAAAAAGGCCCGGAACCCAAAGGGGAAAAATTGTCCCCAAAATGCTGACCCGCTTTCAGAAACCTCGGATTGGGAACTGACATCAAAACATTACTTTTTTCTCCTTGGGGTCGGGTTTTCCTTGGGAAACTGGGATAAAAGAGTGGGGAGCAAGGGAGAGATTCCATCAGGGCATGAAAAGGGTGGAGACCAGGTATCAGGGACGCTGGATGCAGTCTATGGCCCGATTACTGTTTTGGGCCTGAAGAGGACATCCCCCGCGGGGCAAATTTTAAAGTTCGAAGAAAAGGAATTTAAACCCCGAAATTTTTAACAAAGTGACCTAACATACAATTTACATGTACCTACCTTTATCAATGTCTACTATTCAATGTACACTAATCAATTTTTGCAACATTTAATTAATGAATTGTGTTAGAAAACGATGTTTTTCTCTTAAAAACCTATTTCGGATGAGAAATATTAACAAAAATCAACCGAAAATGTCACAAAAATGTAATCGATTTAGTCAGAAGATCGGATTTTTACTAAATCGACTTAGCACAAAAACCTGACCTGATCGAGAGAAACTGATGTCATTTTCGGATTCAGCGGTGCAAAATTGTCCTAAATCAGTTGAAAAAACTTAGACGACTTACAATTTTTTTATTTTTGTAACCCAGTATCGATTATAATGATAATGATTTGGTAACATTAAAATGGTCGTAAGTTGACTCCTATTGGAGAGAAAGTGCCGAATGAGGTACAAAATGAAAGCTGGAACACAGTGTAATCAGGAACCACGATAATACTAGAATATTGGCAGATAAATGACAGAAATATGACATGTACAAAGTGAAAATAGTAAACAATTTGAGTTTTCTGTTCGGAAGTCGGTAACCGCAATGGGTACTGGTTTACATCACACCTACTACACGACAGGTATGGGGAAACAGCTGAAAGGATAAGCCTTTGGTGTATCAACTGTTGAAATAGGAGATATATTAGTAGTTTGATCAATGATTGTATATCAGCACTCAAACACGGATCGATGTCGAACACGGTCAGCGTCATTTAGGGGTACCCAACTTCAAGCTGCTGAAAACTAGGTTGGATTGAGTTTTTTTCTTGGTAACATTTAAAATCATTTGTAGTATATATATATATATATATATATATATATATATATATATATATATTATATATAAGGCTTTAAAAAAAGTTGGTTTGGTTTGTGTGGGGGGGGGGGTGTGCACGTAGGGCATAGCTGGCCCATGCACTATGACGTTTAGGTGTGTAGGTAGGTAGAGTCTTAACCCCTTGAGGCTTTGAACATAATTTTAATTGTAATTTGGGTACCATTAGACGATTTTTAGTGAATATAAGCAATATTTTAGAGATATGACCTGTTTAGTATCCTTGTCCACTAGCTAATTTGGTATATTCAGTCACTTTTCGTGATTGTATGGCTAACAACAGACGATATTATATAACAAAGGAAAAATCTGGGTCTCAAGGGGTTAATCACATGTGGAAGGAACGGAGGTTATGGGCGGAAGGGTGTGGGTGTGAGTGGGTGACGTGACGGGACTGCATCACGCCAAGAGGTGGGTGGGTGGGCGGGTGGGTGGGTGGCATGAATAAGGCGGTGTGTGAGTGAGCGTCGCGGGGCGCCTCGGTGCTTAAGGCGGGATGAAGGGCCGTTATGTCTCGTGGGGAAGTTAGATGAGAACTTTTCGCGGCAGTTGCGGTGAAATTATCATGCGCAGTTTTTCATCGGCGAGGCTGTGGTTTATGGATGACCCTGAGGCGGGAGGGAGGGTGTGCCAGGACCCCAGGACGAGTCTCCGCCGCCTAACTCACCTCCGGGTTTGTGCGGGGAAGTTATGCTATACAAGGGTTAAGTTAGGACAAACCCGCCCCCTCGCCGCCTCCCCGCCTCCCTCTCCCATCGTGTTTGCTTGTTCATGTCCTCCTCCTCCTCCTCCTCCTGTTGTTGCTGCTATCATTATTACTACAACAACAACAACAACAACTGCTACTACTACTACTACTACTGCGCTGCTGCTGCTACTACTACTACTACTACTACTACTACTACTACTACTACTACTACTACTATACTACTACTACTACTACTACTACTACTACCCTTACAACTACTTTGATAATAACGTTACTTTTTTTTGTTTCATAAATAGTAGTAGTAGTAATAGTAGTGGTGGTGGTGGTGTCACTGAGGCACCATTCCACCTTTACCACCGCCCATAACAACAGGTGAGGCAGCCACACCACACACAGACACACTGGGCTCGAACCCAGGCTCAGTGGTGTATGGTATTGCCGCAACACCAACAACACCACACTGATGGCAACAAGCAGGTACTCCCGAACGCATGTTGCCGTTCTCTGGAATAGTGTGTGGTGTGGGGATGTCTCTAGCCAATCACCGTTGTCCAAGCTCGTGACGTCACTTGGGGTGGAGTTTAAGTGTTCACTGGGTTATAACCTGTGTTTTATTTAATATAATTTATAAAGTCTAGCCTAGGTTAAGTTGGGTTAGTTTAGGTTAGGTAAGGTTAAATCAAGCAATTTAATAGGTCTATTCTTAAATAAAACATATAGATTATAGCCCAGCGATCACGCAGGCTCCACCCCCAATGTGACGTCACGAGCTTGGACATCAGTGATTGGCTCGACTTCCCCACACCACATACTATTACAGAGAACGGCAATATACGTTCCGAACACTTAGCTCTGCGTGTTTGTATTGCAGTGTGTTGTGTGCAGATGTATACTTTTTGCAGATAATTCATTGTAGTAATTGTACTTTATTCTACTGATTGTTGCATTACGATATTGTATTAAAGGGTCTTCTAGGGGATAGTGGATTGAATTGAGATTGTTTTATTGCTCAGAACATTACCCCCCCCTTCTCTCTCTCTCTCTCTCTCTCTCTCTCTCTCTCTCTCTCTCTCTCTCTCTCTCTCTCTCTCTCTCTCTCTCTCTCTCTCTCTCTCTCTCTCTCTCTCTCTCTCTCTCTCTCTCTCTCTCTCTCTCTCTCAGTGAATAAATAAATATACGTGTATAGGGCTACCTAGGCATGTGTGCATTCTGATTCTGTACATAGGCCGTTCGAGGTGCATTCTTTGGTGGCGTACTTATAGTGTCATCGCTTTGAAGGCCTTTGTTATACTCTTAGTAATGTACCTATATAATGTTACTCTCAAAGGAAGAATGATGGAGTGACCAAAGACTACTTTACTGTATACAGTAGTCTTTGGAGTGACCTAAAGGTGTCTCCGAACTAACAAGGCGAGGTGTTAGAAATAGATGTGCAGGTTTTAGAGGGACTTACAGGGTGTGCTGGTATCGTAATGACCCCTTCCTGCTCTTTGTTCCTCTTGTGTACAGCGTAGCTACCTGTTGCCTCTTATTGTACATAAGAACATAAGAAAATAAGGAAGCTACAAGAGGCCGTGAGACCTACACGAGGTATTTCCTGTTACTTAACACTACCTACATCCACCTTTCATTCCCATCCATGAATTTACCCAGCCTCCTTTTAAAACTCCCTAATGACTCCGCACTAAATACCTGTCTACTGAGCTCATTCTAATCATTCACCACCCTATTTGTGAACCAGCTTTTCCCTATTTCTTTTTTAAATATCTCTTTTCCAGCTTGAATCCGTTACTTCTTGTTCTCCCCTCATTATTAGCCGTAAGAACTGTTCCTACATCTCCCGAACGCCTGTCTGCTCGTCTACTCGCACCTCCGTTTAGTGGTCCGCAGGAACTTTCCCGCGGCCAGGATGTAGGCGGTAATATTTGTCCGTCTTTGGTTTGGAATTGAAATCTTTCTACGCACCCAGGATACGAACATTTGGTCTTTCTACTGACATTTTTACCCTCCTAAAGATTCTTAGTTTTTTTTATATTATATTTCATAGATCGATTGATTTGATGTTTCTTTTCGTACATATATTTTTTTTAGATGCTCAGAAAAACTTGGTGTATTTTTTATGGATCACACTCATGGTATTCAACACGGATTTTTTTCTGTTTTGATTTGTTTTAGCCTTTTTTTGTGTGACCTATGATGCGATTCTTCTCAGTTCGTTAGTTGATCGATCCACCTGCATTAGACATCAGCCAGGCTCCTTCCAGTGAAGTGCCTAGACCCGCCGCAAAGTTTACGCACCAACCATACCTTAATTCTTGACTGCAACACATTCATCCATAGTTAATAGTTGTGTGGGTCTTCCTTTCAGTATTTATAGGCGAGTGAGGTGAAGAGAAGCTGTTTAGAGTATCAATGACCACGTCTGTGTTACTTTATGAGAGAGAGAGAGAGAGAGAGAGAGAGAGAGAGAGAGAGAGAGAGAGAGAGAGAGAGAGAGTGTGTGTGCAACCTAACCATAACAACAACAACAATAATAATAACACCTCTGATCGCTCTGGTCACGAAGCAGCCGCGTGCCCTCCATGGCCTGGCTTCACATTGTCCGCGTTGGTCAGGCCAGCAGGACAGCCACCCCTCCCTCCTTCCCTCCCCTCGTACTGAATATGGGCAAATAATACACACACATGTATCTTCCCACTACTACTACTACTACTACTACTACTACTACTACTACTACTACTACTACTACTACTACTACTACTATGATTATACTATTACTACCACTACTGTCACTACTATACTACTACTACTACTATAATTATACTACTACTTCTACTACTACGGCTCATGCTGGACACACACAGCTTAGCGCACTACCGTGTTGACATTTCTAATCCCTTAATTATTCCTTTTCCTCCTCCATCCAGATCAACCCGTGCTTGCAGGTTATATGCATTTACTTATAATGGAATGTCCAGTCAGTGCTTGTTGCGTAAGGCTCGTGCGGTAAAAGGCAAAATAATGTTATTCATTACAATGTATCCCCAAGGTTTATACAGAAAAGTCTTATTACCTTTTAGTGTATATATTATCACAGTATACAAGTTTATCACTCGTTCACCGTAACGTGTAAGTACAGACAGCCTTACGGAATAGTATAGAGTATAAAAAATTATTGACTATAGACTCTATAGAGTGTCTGTC
>JACEEZ010019399.1:465000-480000 GCA_016584305.1 Chionoecetes opilio
CCGGGGCTCGCCGCCTGATCACTCTTCTGCTCACTCTCCTTAAGCTCTGTGTCAAAACGTTACGCAAAAATAAACACACATTTGTGATATTGCCGGAAGACGCTTGTAACGGGCGGTAGTGAAGTGTTTGTGGGCGTGGGCGCCCGGGACGCGGGACCCTCCCTCAGGGTGCGGGCGTAGGGACTACAGGATCCCGGAGCCGCCCTCGTCATGGGCACAGCGGCCCAGGATTACCTTAAAGAGCGTGGGTGAGGGGCCGGCGTGGGGCGCCGCTGTGTGCCGTCTGGGCACCCGCAGGGCAGTCATACTGGCATGGCATGTGTAAGTCTTCTAGTGACTGTCAGGGCGTGGCCTCGTGACGCACGTGTAGCCGCCCTGGATATCGCCCCTGACTGCGGGTGTGACGCGGCGCTGCGGGGCCCAAACTGCGGGTGTGCGTGCCTCCAGGGAGGGTGACTTGTGGTGCCTCAACGGGCGGCTGCTGCGGTGATTGGGGTGAGGTGGGCTGCGTGCCTGCCTGGGAGCGTCATGAGAGTGGTAGGTCATCAGGTCATGGTAGCAGGAGGTCATCAGTTCATCATTGTAGAAGTGGGTCATCAGGTCATGGTAGGAGGAGGTCATCAGGTCATCATTGTAGAAGTGGGTCATCAGGTCATCATGGTAGAAGGTCATGTGAATGGGTCATCATTTTAGTGGGAGGTCATCATGATAGAAGGATATCAGGTCATCATGGTAGAAGTGGGTCATCAGGTCATGGTAGAAGGTCATGTGAATGGGTCATCAGGTCATCATTTTTGTTGGAGGTCATCATGATAGAAGGATAACAGGTCATCATGGTAGAAGGGTATCAGGTGATCATGGTAGAAAGAAATTAGGTCATCATGGTAGAAGGAGGTTATCAGGTCATCATGGTAGAAGGAGGTCGACAGGTCATGTGAATTGCAGGTCATCAGGTCATCATGCTCGATGGAGGTCATCATGGTAGAAGGATATCAGGTCATCATGGTAGTAAGTCGTCAAGTCCATGGTAGTGTGAGGTCATCATGTCATCATGGTAGGAGGTCATCAGGTCATCATGGTAGTAAGTCGTCAAATCCATGGTAGTGTGAGGTCATCATGTCATCATGGTAGAAGGTTATCAGGTCATCACAAACAGCCGCGTCGGAGGCAGGGATCACATAACACAAAGCCGCAGTTTGGGCACCGCCGCGCGAGGCCCCGCGGCCCCCCACCCGCCGCTCTCCAGGGGCAAACTACACCTAGTCCTCCACCTTAGTGACTACGTCCCACCAACTTATCGGCTAGTACGATACATGTAGTAGTGTATGTTCCATCGAGTATAGTGGATGAGCTACAACTGATGGGTGACGGTGAGGGGGTGATACAGTAAGGAGTCAACTCTGCCAATATAGAGGTCGCTAACAGGCTAATCATGTGTTGTGTTATTAGTGTCTTACATTCTAGGACCCTGAATTCAATCCATAGGCAACACAAGTCCTTATGGGGAGTATGTACACGTGTCTACAGGGACAGGCGCCTACACAGGTCATGTACACCACCAAGCAGACGCAGCAAGGGCGCCGCGACGCGTGAAGCTGCGTCGCCTGGCTAGCGTCCTGCCCTGCCACGCCCCGCCAAGACTGCCCACTCTGCTGTGCTGTGCGTGCAGGTCTTGTACAGCAGCTGTCAACACACACACACACACACACACACACACACAACACACACACACACACACACACACACACACACACACACACACACACACACACACACAGCACCACTGCAGGCGGGTCACTATTCACAACCTGGATAGTCCAACAGTCTGTGACGCACCGCGGGCCGCCCCTCGGCACGCCTTGGCGGGGCAGTGAGCCTCGACGCATCGCTCCCTACAACAGCACCGACAGCAGCAGACCCAGCACGAGGGCGGCGCCCCCCAGCCCGCCTCCTGCACCCACACGGGCGCCGCCGCCGAACAGTTTTTGTGATGGCGCCGCCGTCTTGTAGCCCGGGAGCGCCAGGTGCATCTTGGCCACCCTGGGGGAGGGAGAGAAGGGTTACTGGGGGTGGCAACAACACATGGCTACTTATTCATTTCTTCCTCTCTTATTACTGCATTTCATGTTTACAGTTAGTAGAGTGAGTCTTGAGTGTTTGAAAATACAATGCTCTGAAATGGATCACGTGACGGTTCATGTATGAGGGTTTAGGATTCTATGGGACCCCCCCCCCCACACGCACACGCACACGCACGCACGCACGCACGCACGCACGCACGCACGCACGCATGCACACACACACACACACACACACACACACACACACACACACACACACACACACACACACACACACACACACACACACACTTGCGGTATATCCCGAAGAAGGTGGCCTCGCAGGAAAGCGTGGCCTGCCCGCCCGCCGTGAAGTGCTCCGCCTTCAGCGCCAACGTGAGCTGCGACGTGCTGGACAGCCGCTGCTCCTGCTGCTGCTGCTGCTGTTCTTGTTGCTGTTCTTGCTGCTGCTGCTGCTGCTGCTGCTGCTGCTCCCCGCCCGTCGTCATCCCCTGGACGCCCACTCTGCTGGGCGGCTGATCCTTCACGGTCATGATGCGGAACTTTTGCCGTGACACCTGCGGGACAATGTGCTGTAGGTGCGGGGAAGAAGGGTGGGGAGGGGAGGGGTGTGGATGTGCGTGTATGCGTGTGTGGAGGATGTGGCTTGATGCAAAGTACCAAAATACCAAGTAAACCCACTTCGTATACTAACAGAAAAATCTGGCAACTCCGGTCAAATAGTGACGTCGCTGGAACACGCTCTCTCTCCTCAAGGCTGCTTCGAGCGTGGCCACCGAGAGGCGAGAGAGGAGAGAGAGAGAGCGTGTTCCATCGACGTCATTATTTGACCGGAGTTGCCAGATTTTTCTGTTCGTATACGAAGTGGGTTTACTTGGTATTTTGGTACTTTGGCTTGATGTGGGTGGATGTGGGTGTGCGGTGGCAGTGTCGTGTATATCGTTATTGAAAGAAGTGAGAATTGGATAAGTGTCCAGGCTGCATGCATTGCCATCACAGTCACCACCACCACCACCACCCCGGCCCTAACAGTGGTGGTCCAGGCTGCATGCATTGCCATCACAGTCACCACCACCAGCCACCACCCCGCCCTCACAGTGGTGGTCCAGGCTGCATGCATTGCCATCACAGTCACCACCACCACCACCACCCCGCCCGGCCCTCACAGTAGTGGTCCAGGCTGCATGCATTGCCATCACAGCCACCACCACCACCACCACCCCTGCCCTAACAGTGGTGGTCCAGGCTGCATGCATTGCCATCACAGCCACCACCACCACCACCACCCCTACCCCTGCCCTAACAGTGGTGGTCCAGGCTGCATGCATTGCCATCACAGTCACCACCACCACCACCACCCCGGCCCTAACAGTGGTGGTCCAGGCTGCATGCATTGCCATCACAGCCACCACCACCACCACCACCCTGGCCCTCACAGTGGTGGTCCAGGCTGCATGCATTGCCATCACAGCCACCACCACCACCACCACCCTGGCCCTCACAGTGGTGGTCCAGGCTGCATGCATTGCCATCACAGGGCCATATTCAAGAATTTTTCTCCACCCGTTGTATCGGTTTTTGGTATACAAGAATCAAAATACGACGCAACGCGTCGAGCTCAGGGGTGGAGGTTTGAGTCAGCTGATTGGCGACAACTTGCACATCCCCCCTTCACCCCGCTCTCCACTTATTCCATCGTATTTCTTCCCAGACCATTACAGGAGAGTTTTCAACACAACCGAGAGTGACAGCCATACACTGTGAATGCACACGTGTCATCATTAAGGTAAAATCAGGTCCAGGAGGCCTTATATAGGTGTGTTAACTTGTGAGGAAGCCAGGCGGCGGCGGGAGAATGGAGGTGGCCATTGTGTGGAGCAGTGGCGGCGGGCCGTTCAAATGTACTCGCAAGCATCACTCAGGCCAATTTTTTCTGCACCAACGCCTCAGACAAGTGGCGAACACTAACTAAGCTATTATTTTAATGTCAGAAATGATCAATTTCACTAGTAAAATGTATTAGATATGTATAAAACAGTCAAAATACTGATGCCGCTTTGGGCTCGCTTGTGTTGGTACACCTGTCAAATATCCACCAGTCGGGGCAGTTCTTGTAGATTTCACCAGTGGAGGTACGACGGTGGAAAATCTCTACCGGCCGGGATTTGACGAGCATTCTTGAATATAGCCCACAGTCACCACCACCACCACCACCCCGGCCCTAACAGTGGTGGGACGGGGCAGTGCACCGCCAAGGCGACCCCGTGTGGCGAGGCACCTGCACTCGCGGTACTTTTTTTTTTCATGTGTCAGTAGCGTGTGCCCCGTCTTGTGCCCGCGAGTGTCGTGGCAATGCCGCAGATCACCAAGGCCAAGGCTCTCTCTTGGCCTTGCCGATCACAGCCTTGGCCTCGGCACGCGCGGGCCTAGGCGACCCCAGCCATCAAAGCTATCGTGGAATACCATCAATGAGGCGCCGCTTAATAGTGAGGCGGCGCCGACCCAAAAGTTTCTCGGTTTGTCGCCCTAAAAGTTGGAAATGACTTTTGAAAACCTTATAAGTTTGTTTGGCGGGTTGGTGTGTTTGTGTTGCGGCCCCACCGGCCACGGAAAGGGAAGAGGACTCCCTACTACTACGTACGTACATGTTATCTTCCCTGGCCTGTACCTGTGTGAGGGGCGCCACACTAGGGACGCGCGAGGGGCGCTGCCTGACGCCCTTTCCTTCATGCAAAAATTAGTGTAATCAATTTGTTGAGGCAAATATATATATATAAATATATATATATATATATATATATATATATATATATATATATATAATATATTTTTTTTTTTTTTTTTACATTGGTGCCTATAGCGCCTGTAGGCAATGGTGACCCAGGGCTCGGATGGTAGGCTCTGGAGGTTCACTTGAGGGCTCTGATGGTTGGTCCTCGCCCGTGGTGGTGCAGGCAGGATTCTTATAGTGACGCCTGTGATTAGAGGCTCATGCCGCCCCCCTGTGTCCTCCGATGCACGCGCAATCGAAGATAGAGTTGATGGGCAGGTGATGTGGGTGTTCTTAGGCCACTCGACGGTGCAGAAAGGTTTTGGTTTTCTTCGGGGATCGAACTCGAGTCACCAAGAACGCCAGTCGGAGACGCTAACCACTCCGCTACCGCCTCTCTTCTTATAGAGGGAGTGTGTGAGGGCGAGGACGCGAAGCCTATAGGTGTTTGGTTGGTGGTAATGCAACAACTACTACTACTACTACTACTACTACTACTACTACTACTACTACTACTACTACTACTACTACTTCAGTCTTCCTCTTTTTCTACGTCAACTATTAATGATCACAATAATACCATTACTACTACTGCGAGTGAACTGTTACAACAATAACTTTTACTACTACTACAACTACCATTTTAACTACTATTTCTTCAATTCCTGCTGCTGTCACCACCACCACCACCACCACCTACACCACCACCACTCCTCTTCACTCCCCACCACCACCATCACCACCGCCACTCACCTTCTTGCCGTTGATGTACCAGTGGAGGTCGGAGGGCGGGCGGACAGGCGGCGCGGTGCAGTTGGCCCTCAGCACCTCGCCGGGGGACCACTGCAGGCGCCCCAGGGACAGCTTGGGCTCCCGCGACGGCACATCTGAGGGGAGAGGAGGAGAGGGGAGTGCTGGGAGACGTCCTGGAGGGGAGGAACAACGTATAGAAGGAACACTCTTGAGGAACAACGTATAGAAGGAACACTGAGGAACAAAGTATAGAAGGAACACTGAGGAACAACGTATAGAAGGAACACTCTTGAGGAACAACGTATAGAAGGAACACTGAGGAACAACGTATAGAAGGAACACTCTTGAGGAGCAACGTATAGAAGGAACACTCTTGAGGAACAACGTATAGAAGGAACACTGAGGAACAACGTATAGAAGGAACACTCTTGAGGAACAACGTATAGAAGGAACACTCTTGAGGAACAACGTATAGAAGGAACACTGAGGAACAACGTATAGAAGGAACACTCATGAGGAACAACGTATAGAAGGAACACTCATGAGGAACAACGTATAGAAGGAACACTGAGGAACAACGTATAGAAGGAACACTCTTGAGGAACAACGTATAGAAGGAACACTCTTGAGGAACAACGTATAGAAGGAACACTCTTGAGGAACAACGTATAGAAGGAACAAGAGGAATAGTTTGCGGCGCTGAGTAATGTTATCTGATTGAGGAGTTATAGTCGCCGCACGTTAAGTTGGCGAAAATGGGGCCCCTTCATTTCCCCCTTCCGAATGCACGGGATTGGCTGAGGTGTTGGGTGAGAATGCCTTACTCCAAGTTCTACCCTAAGGCCCCAACACCCAACACCTCAGCCAATCCCGTGCGTTCGGAAAGGGGGGATTGAATGGGCCCCATTTTCGCCAACTTAACGTGTGGCGAGTTAGTTGCGGACGCCCAAGCTTTTCATTCATTAGGAACAAGTAGACCGAACGTGGTTGGGAAGGGAGGGAAGGTTAGGAAGCTAAGGGTCGGTGCAGTCTAGTTCTGCGAACGCCGCTGCATTTTCTTTCTGCCTAAAGAGAGAAGGAGGGGGACATAGTGTTAGGAAGCTGTAGGGTTTATGCAGTTGTTCTAAGTGTTGTTAGAACTAGGAGAGAGAGAGAGAGAGAGAGATGAGAGGAGTGTGAGAGAGAGGTGAGAGAGAGGAGAGAGAGAGAGAGAGAGAGAGAGAGCGCGCGTTATTTTATGTGAGTTCGCTAAGGAAGAAGGTTGTTTTACGCAAAGAAGAGGAGGATGAGGATGGCAATGTCGACAGGGGGTGTTGGCTGCTGTCTTTGAGTGGGGAGGAAGTGAAGGGAGAAAGTGAAAGGGGATGGAAGTCATATGGCAAAAAAAAAATGTGAGTAGGGGAAGTGAGGGAGGCGGGTGTCTGTTCTCGTAGAAGGGGGAAAATAGGGGAAAGAAGAGAGGAGAGAAGAGAGGAAAGGAGTGAAAAAGAAAGGATAGGAGGAGAGAGGAGAGGAGAGGAAAGGAGCGGAGAAGAGAGGAGAGGATAGGAAAGGAGTGGAGTGGGCGAAGAAAAGAACGGAAGAACTTCATTGGTAAGAATAGTGTTATGGGTTAGGGGAGTGGGCTGCTGGTCCCTATAGAATGAGGGAAGACGAGGAGGAGGGAGTGGTGGTGGTGGTGGTGTCTGGGGCGAATGGGCGTCTTGGTCTGTAATAAATGGATTGTCTTGTTTCTTTAGAGTCTGGAGGGCCGGCCGTAGAGAGGGCAGACGCGCGGGTTAGCGGAAACAACGCTACCAACACTGCTGCAACACACACACACACACACACACACACACACACACACACACACAGTCACAGTCACAGTCACACACACACACACACACACACACACACACACACACACACACACACACACACACACACACACACACACACACACACACACACACACACACACACACACACACACACACACACACACACCAGCATTTCTTCCCATGGCACAGCACAACACAGCACAAGACCCACTCCTTAAGGCCAGAACAACACAGCACACGCCTTCACACGGGGCAGAACACACTCCTTAAGGTCAGAACAGCAGAACAGCACGCCTTCACACGGGGCAGAACACACTCTATAAGGCCAGAACAGCACACCACACGCCTTCACACGGGGCAGAACACTCCTTAAGATCAGAACAGCAGAACAGCACACGTTAACACGGGGCAGAACACATTCCTTCCTTCCTATGTCTGTGTTGCTCTTTGTTCCGTCTTCTGTAATCCAATTTAAGGCTGGTTCTCTTAGGAGCCTCGCAGTGTTACGCTCGTTATTGCCTCGTAAACATCAAAGTACTCGGCGGCAGATGATTCACTGTGTGGTACTTTCTGAAGACAGTTGTTTTAAGCCTTTCCTTTGTTTGTCTGACGCCCTCCTTCCATCTCCGTCGATGGGAACAACACTTTTACGTCCTCTCTCCGTGTTGCTTTGTCTGCCTGAATGTCTCCTGGTTACACACAAAACAGGCCGAGCAGTAACAAGTAGTACATAAAAACATCAGAAAATAAGGAAGCTACAAGAGGCCGCGAGACCTACACGTCGCAGTTCCTGTAATAGACAACAGATAATAGCAGCACTTCTCATACAAAATAACGCTCAATAGTATTGTGCTTAATGTCGAGGCTGTATTTTAATATCCATTTCTTGGTAAAGGAAGCTAATCGATGTAGATCTGAGTGTTTAGTTTTTTCTGTTAGGTATCGATGTTGTTTTACTGACAGAGAGAAAACATTAAGAGGAAGATGAGGAGGAGGAGGAGGAAAGGAATGAAAACGGTGACAAGAAGAAGAAGAAGAAGAAGAAGAATGTGGGAGTTGAAAGGAGTGGCATAAAAAAAAGATGAGCCAGAAAAGAAGGAAAAAAGTGGCAGAAAAAAAGATGAGCCAGAAAAGAAGGAAAAAAGTGGCAGAAAAAAAGATGAGCCAGAAAAGAAGGAAAAAAGTGGCAGAAAAAAAGATGAGCCAGAAAAGAAGGAAAAAAGTGGCAGAAAAAAAGACAAGATGAGGATGAGGAGTAGGAGCAGAACGGAAGAAGAGAATAAGCTTGAATTACAAAAGCAAGACAACAAAGTAGGAACAGGAGAAGGGTCATGCGAGGAGGAAGAAAGAAAAAAAGAAACAGAAGTAATAATACACTGAGGAGAAAAAGGAGAATCAGAACAAAATCACAAAATAAATATGGAAGATATGGACGGGGAATATATGAAGAACACAGGAGGAAAGAAGGAAAAGAAAGCAAGGAAAGATAAGAAGAGAAGGGAGGAGGAGGAAGAAGGGGAAAAAATGGCATTAAAAACATATTAAGCTTACAAAAAAATGCGACCAGAAGGAAAGGCAAAAAAATAATAACAATTTTCATTTTGTAAGTAAAGAAAATTTGTAAAGATGTAATTTAATGGTTTTAAAGAGAGGGCAATGACCTCTCTCTCTCTCTCTCTCTCCTCTCCCTCTCTCTCTCTCTCTCTCTCTCTCTCTCCTCTCTCTCTCTCTCTCTCTCTCTCTCTCTCTCTCTCTCTCTCTCTCTCTCTCTCTCTCCTCTCATCTCTCGTCTCTTCTCCCTCCTCTCCTCTCTCTCTCTCTCTCTCTCTCTCTCTCTCTCCTCTCTCTCCTCTCTCTCTCTCTCTCCTCTCGTCTCTCTCTCTCTCTCTCTCTCTCTCTCTCTCTCTCTCTCTCTCTCTCTCTCTCTCTCTCTCTCCCCCTCTCTCCTCTCTCTCTCTCTTCTCTCTCTCTCTCTCTCTCTCTCTCTCTTCTCTCGTTATCCAAACAATTCCTTTAATTCCCGATATCTCTCCTCATCTCCTTTCTCTCTTCCTCCATGGTTTATTCTCCTCTTATCTCCTCTTTCCCCTTCCCTCTCCTCCTCCTCCTCCTCCTCCTCTTTATCTCCCCTATCTCCTCCTCCTTCTCCTCACCCTAACACGATCCCTTTCTTCCTCCTCATCTTCTTTCCTCCTCCTCCTTCTCCTTCTCTTCCTTTCTTCCTTATCTCCATCTTCCTATTCCTTTATTGTACACGCCAACTCATTTTTTCCTCCCTTTCTTTTTCTCTCTTTTATTTATACATTTACAATTGACTTTGTAACTCAATTTTCATCCTAATCCTTCTTGTTCCCTTGCAATTTGCTTTCCATTTCGTTCCTTTCGTTTCGTCACAGATCTCAGAAAAGAAAAATTCAATGTTAGAGTTGTTAATCGATGGAACAAGTTACCAGCTAATGTTGTCGAAGCCAGCACAATAACTTCAACTAGAAACAGACTTGACGCGCACTGTAAAGTAAATGGGTTTTGATATTGCCCTGCGAGTTATATTATATCGTCCCCGGATCGATTAGTGTTAGGGGTAGTTGTAGTTAGCATACTTCATATCCTATCATTCTTCACTACGAAACTTCTATGTTCCTATCTTCTTTAGGGACATGGTATCATTTTCCAACTGTCCTCTTACATGTAGTTGATAGTTAGTATGTAGTCCAGCAGATACCCTCGTTATAGACCAATAGTTCTCCTGGTATCTGTTCTTCCTATGTATTCCTATGTATTCCTCCTCCTCCTCCTCCTCTCTCCTCCTCCTCCTCCTCCTCCTCCTCCTCCTCCTCCTCCCCTCCTCCTCCTCCTCCTCCTCCTCCTCCTCCATTTACCTCCACTCCACAAAGTTGTTTTAATAGCGTGCATTTTACTCCTCCCTGTCCGCCCTGATCAGGTTATCCCCAACACTAACTTAAAACTTGTCCCGATATTTCCCAAATCCGCCGCGGCTCCACTTCCTCCATTACCAATTATTTCGGTTTAGCTCCTCTCTCTCTCTCTCTCTCTCTCTCTCTCTCTCTCTCTCTCTCTCTCTCTCTCCTCCTCTCTCTCTCTCTCTTCTCTCTCTCTCTCTCTCTCTCTCTCTCTCTCTCTCTCTCTCTAAACAACAGGTAATAGATTTTCTTTTTCTTTTGTGATTAATTTCCACTGTATCTATATATTTGTCTGTCTGTCTGTCTGCCTATCTGTTTTCTTAATGTGTGACTCTCTATCTCTCTCTCTCTCTCTCTCTCTCTCTCTCTCTCTCTCTCTCTCTCTCTCTCTCTCTCTCTCTCTCTCTCTCTCTCTCTCTCTCTCTCTCTCTCTCTCCTGGGATCCCGGATTTTAACTTTTGTCATCGATGTCAGCCTTTTTGCCCCTCTTTTATTTGATATTTTTTCTCTCTCTTTGTTCGGCGGAGTTTTGAGGTAACCAACAGTCCGCCTCTTCCCTCGTTCTTCCCTCGTAAACATGACAATAATCCTCATTCTTTTCTCTCTCTCTCTCTCTCTCTCTCTCTCTCTCTCTCTCTCTCTCTCTCTCTCTCTCTCTCTCATTCTCTCTCTCTCTCTCTCCTCCTCTCCTCTCTTCTCTCTCCTCTTCTCTCTCTCTCTCTCTCTCTCCTCTCTCCTCTCTCTCTTCTCTCTCTCTCTTCCTTTTCTCTATCTCTGTCTCTCTTTCTCTCCCTCTCTTTCTGTCTGTCTGTCAGTCTGTCTGTTTGTATGTTTGTCTGTCTCTATCTGTCTGTCTATCTATGCCTTCTATATGTCTGTGTGTCTGTCTGCGTCTCTCTCTCTCTCTCTCTCTCTCATCTCTCTTCTCCTCTCTCTCTCTCTCTCATCTCTCTCTTTCTCTCTTCTTCTCTCTCTCTCTCTTCCTCTCTCTCTCTCTCTCTCTCTCTCTCTCTCTCTCTCTCTCTCTCCTTAATTAAACTTTTACATTTGTTGATTCGCCTCCCTCATCTTTTTTTCTTCTTTCATACTTGTTTTCTTGAAGGTTTTTGTTTCTGCGTTGCGTTCCTGCCTTTGTTAATTAGCTGACTGCTTTAAACTCAGCCTTGTATTTGCCCGTCTGCGTAAAAACCTCTCCGCTTTACCTGCTCTTGTGCGGATTAACCTCTCGTGTGTGTGTGTGTGTGTCTGTGATTGTGTGTGTCCCTTGTGGCTGTGTGAGCGTGTCTGTGTATGTGTGTATGTGTGTTTGTGACTGTGTGTATGTGTGTGTGTTTTTTTCCCTTCTGACTGTGTGTGTGTGTGTTTGTGACTGTGTGTATGTGTGTGTGTTTTTTCCCTTCTGACTGTGTATGTGTGTGTGTTTTTTCCCTTCTGACTGTGTATGTGTGTGTGTTTTTTCCCTTCTGACTGTGTATGTGTGTGTTTGTGACTGTGTGTATGTGTGTGTTTTTTCCCTTCTAACTGTGTATGTGTGTTTTTTTTCCCCTTCTGACTGTGTATGTGTGTGTTTGTGACTGTGTATGTGTGTGTTTTTTCCCTTCTGACTGTGTATGTGTGTGTTTTTCTCCTTCTGACTGTGTGTGTGTTTTTTTCCTCCTTCTGACTGTGTGTGTGTGTTTTTCCTCCTTCTGACTGTGTGTGGGTGTTTTTTTCCTCCTTCTGACTGTGTATATTGTTTTTTCCTACTTCTGACTGTGTATGTTTGTGTTTTTCCTCCTTCTGACTGTGTATGTGTGTGTGTTTTTCCTCCTTCTGACTGTGTGTGTGTGTTTTTCCTCCTTCTGACTGTGTATGTGTGTGTGATTTTCCTCCTTCTGACTGTGTATGTGTGTGTGTTTCCTTCTGACTGTGTGTGTGGGTGTTTTTCCTCCTTCTGACTGTGTATGTGTGTGTTTTTCCTCTTTCTGACTGTGTATGTGTGTGTGTTTTTCCTCCTTCTGACTGTGTAGTGTGTGTGTTTTTTCCTCCTTCTGACTGTGTATGTGTGTGTGTTTTTCCCCCTTCTGACTGTGTAGTGTGTGTTTTTCCTCCTTCTGACTGTGTATGTGTGTGTTTTTCCTCCTTCTGACTGTGTATGTGTGTTTTTTCCTCCTTCTGACTGTGTATGTTGTGTGTTTTTTCCTCCTTCTGACTGTGTATGTGTGTGTTTTTTTCTCCTTCTGACTGTGTATGTGTGTGTTTTTTCCTCCTCCTGACTGTTGTGTGGTGGTGTGTTTTTCCTCCTTCTGACTGTGTATGTGTGTGTTTTTTCCTCCTTTTGACTGTGTATGTGTGTGTGTTTTCTCTCCTGACTGTGTATGTGTGTGTGTTTTTTCCCTCCTTCTGACTGTGTATGTGTGGTGTTTTTTCCCCCTTCTGACTGTGTATGTGTGTGTTTTTTCCCCCTTCTGACTGTGTATGTTTTTTGTTTTTTCCTCCCTGACTGTGTGTGTGGGTGTTTTTCCTCCTTCTGACTGTGTATGTGTTGTGTTTTTTTCCTCCTTCTGACTGTGTATGTGTGTGTGTTTTTCCTCCTTCTGACTGTGTGTGTGTGGGTGTTTTTTTTTCCTCCTTCTGACTGTGTATGTGTGTGTTTTTCCTCCTTCTGACTGTGTATGTGTGGGTGTTTTTTCCTCCTTCTGACTGTGTATGTGTGTGTTTTTCCTCCTTCTGACTGTGTATGTGTGTGTTTTTTCTCCTTCTGACTGTGTATGTGTGTGTGTTTTTCCTCCTTCTGACTGTGTATGTGTGTGTGTTTTTCCTCCTTCTGACTGTGTATGTGTGTGTTTTTCCTCCTTCTGACTGTGTATGTGTGTGTGTTTTTCCTCCTTCTGACTGTGTATGTGTGTGTTTTTCCTCCTTCTGACTGTGTATGTGTGTGTTTGTGACTGTGTGTGTGTGTGTGTTTTCTCCCTTCTGACTGTGTATGTGTGTGTGTTTTTACCCCTTCTGACTGTGTATGTGTGTGTTTGTGACTGTGTGTGTGTGTGTGTGTGTTTCTCCCTTCTGACTGTGTATGTGTGTGTGTGTTTTTACCCCTTCTGACTGTGTATGTGTGTTTTTACCCCTTCTGACTGTGTATGTGTGTGTTTTTACCCCTTCTGACTGTGTATGTGTGTTTTTCCCCCTTCTGACTGTGTATATGTGTGTGTTTGTGACTGTGTGTGTGTGTTTTTCCCCCTTCTGACTGTGTATGTTTGTGTTTGTGACCGTGTGTGTGTGTGTTTTTCCCCCTTCTGACTGTGTATGTGTGTGTGTTTGTGACTGTGTGTGTGTGTGTGTGTGTGTGTGTGTGTGTGTGTGTGTGTGTGTGTGTGTGTTTGTGTGTGTGTGTGTGTGTTGTTGTTGTTGTTGTGTAACCAGCGTGTTTTGCTGTTGTCGCAAGCTGCTTTTTACTTCTTGGTATATCATTTGTTGTGATGTACTTAAGGGGGTCATAAAAACACTGTGTTGCAAAAATATTCAGATGCGTTTCTCTTGTTTTTCTGAAGGCATTGACGGGATACAGAAAGCTGTGTTCGTTGTGTTGTTATAGTCTATGTAACTCTTATGTTTGTGTTGCAGTGTTGCGTGTGTGTTGACGACTGGTGTTGCGTTGTTTTAAGTTGTTATTTCGGAAGTGTTGAAAGACTGTGTTGCGGCCTTTTAATGGTGGTGGTGGTGGTGTTTGTAGCATGTCGTTCGCAACACAATGACCTGAGAATTTCCTATTGTTTTGTGTTGCAATGTGTGAGTGTTGTGACTCTTGGCTGTTTTGGTTTTTGTAGGAAAGTGTTGCGTTGTGTGTGTGTGTGTGTGTGTGTGTGTGTGTGTGTGTGTGTGTGTGTGTGTGTGTGTGTGTGTTTTTGCTTCCAGGAGAATGTTGCAAGTTGTGTTTCGTTATAGTGTATTGCAAGGTGTTACTTTTTATGGTGTGTTGCGGGATGTTGTTGTAAATGTGTGTTGCAGGGGAGGCGGTAGCAGAGTGGTTAGCGTCACCAGGTGGCGTTCTCGAAGACCTGAGTTCGATCCCGAGTGAGAACCTTAAATCCACTTAAAATATTTCTGCACCGTCGAGTGGCCTAAGAACACCCACATGCTGTCCATTAACTCTACCTTCGATTGCGAGTGCATCGGAGGACACAGGGGGGCGGCATGAGCCTCTAATCACAGGTGTCACTATAACAATCCTGCCTGCGCCACCACGGGCGAGGGCCAACCATCACAGCCCTCAAGTGAGCCTCCAGGGCCTGCCATCCCACCCCTGGAGCTCACGGCCTACTGGCGCTATAGGCATAGATATAAAAATTAAAAAATTGCAAATAAAATAAATAGTGTATTGCGAGGTTGTTAGTGGACTTAGGTATATGGAAGGCTGTGTTGCGTGTTGACTGACTTATTATGTTTGTTGACTTAGAATTTGTGTTGCAGTGTTAAAATTTTCCTAATAATCCATCGTCTTTTAATTTTGTTCCCTTATCCTTTAGTAGTGCTTTAAACTATCCATACTATTTCACTTCTCACCTTCATCGGACTATTTGACTATTTTTCATTTTACTACTAATATGTTAACTATTCTGGCTATTCTGACTATCATTATTTCGACTTTGTGGCAACTTAATCTTACTAAATTAACT
>JACEEZ010019399.1:485000-487500 GCA_016584305.1 Chionoecetes opilio
AACTTTCTTCCCTTGTCGGCAACACCACCGTACTGTTCTTTACGAGGCTAGAGTTTGTTCCCGCCTTCATGTATTTCTCTAGCCTTCCCTCCCTCCCTCCCTCCCTCCCTCCCTCCTTCTTTCGCTCCCTCCCCCCTCCCTCCCTCCCTCCCTCCCTCCCTCCCTCCCTCCCTCCACCTCTCCTTCCTTCCTCCATCCCTTTCCAGATATTGTCAAACTTTCTCCTGTGGAATTTCTGAAACGCAAAACAGTCACAAAACGATATCATTCGCGGGTTATTTTTTCTGTTATTTTTTTGGCAGTCGTTTGGATACGAGATTATTTTTTGTTTGTTATTGTGCAAAAGGATGTCATGAATGCATATATGGCATGTGTATATGTGTGTGGGTGTGGTGTGTATGTGTGTGGGTGTGGTGTGTGTGTGTGTGTGTGTGTGTGTGTGTGTGTGGTGTGTGGGTTTTATAATGGACTAAGCTTCCTGTATTTCATCTCTCCTCCTCCTCCTCCTCCTCCTCCTCCTCCTCCTCCTCCTCCTCCTCCTCCTCCTCCTCCTCCTCCTCCCCCCGGGCCATCCATCAAAGAGCCGTCTCGATGAATTAATCTCGTCCCGCCACTGCTCATTGCTTCACTTTATTTATTTACCGTCCACCAGGGAATGACTGTGTCGGGACGTGATGGATGTGTGTGTGTGTGTTTATGTGTGTGTGTCTGTGTGTGTGTGTGTGTGTGTATGTCTGTGTGTGTGTGTGTGTGTATGTCTGTGTGTCTGTGTGTGTGTGTCTGTTCTGCTTTGATTTTCCTTCTTTATTTACTTTTTCTTGTGGCTCGTCGCTGATGCGTTTACTTTAGTCCCTCTTGCGCTTCTTCTTGATCACCCACACTCCTCTTTACCTCCTCTCCTCCTCCTCCTCCTCCTCCTCCTCCTCCTCCTCCTCCTCCTCCTCCTCCTCCTCCTCCTCCTCCTCCTCCTCCTCCTCCTGCTCTTCAGAAATCCCTCCACTTTTCACTTTCCTGATTGCTTCCCTCCCTCTTGCCTTCCTTCCCTTCTCTTCCACCCCCTCCTCTCTCTCTCTCTCTCTCTCTCTCTCTCTCTCTCTCTCTCTCTCTCTCTCTCTCTCTCTCTCTCTCTCTCTCTCTCTCTCTCTCTCTCTCTCTCTCTCTCAAGGGCCCAACTTAAGACAATGGAATTCTTATTATGATTTATCGGTCAAGAAAAGGAAAAAATGAATTGTCGGATCGTTTCTCGCTCCCAGTGGACAAAGGATTACACGGGATGCACAAACATCAGCAAGCCTATTAACCCATTGATTTAACTGCTCTAAACCAACTAATGGGTGTGATGGGAAGGGTAGTAAAGCAGAGAGACTCCCTATTGGTTCTGCTAATCTTAACTAACGTGTGATGGAAAGGATATTACTGTTGAAGGCTCCTCGTCGCCTCTCCTTCTCTGTTAATACATGGATGCCACTATGGTCTCCGGCACACATGGTATAGTGAAGGGTTAAATGTCCTACAGTTTGGAACCCCGGCGTCCGTATATCATCCTTGCCCTACCTATTCGAAGGGCACGGGAAGCATGTTGCCGTTCTCTGGAATAGTATGTGGTATGGGAATGTCTCGAGCCAATCACCGATGTCCAAGCAAGTGACGTCACATGGGGGTGGAGCTTTAGTGATTGCTGGGTTATAATCTGTATGTTTTATTTAAGATTAGACTTATTAGAATATTTAATTTAACCTAAACAGACCTAACCCAACCTAACCTAACCTAGACTAAATAAATGATGTTAAATAAAGGAGATAATAACCCAGCAATCACGTAAGCTCCACCCCCATGTGACGTCACGAGCTTGGACATCGGTGATTATTACTCGTCATCCCCATACCACGTACTAGTCCAGAGAACGGAAATATGCGGCCGGGAACGCAGTCACTATGGAAACACTCGAAATATGTTTACATTTAGAAAAAATAACGTAGGAATCCAAGGGTTAAGAATGCTGAAAAGTGAGGTGCGATCAAAACTATAAAAAAAATAATATGATGCATAAGAATCCAATGGCTCCCAAAAAAGATAAGTCAAAATATGGTTTGAAAAAATGGAAAAATCCTATGTTTTAAAATACCAAAAGTCGAAATATGTTCAGGTATTTAAAAAAAAAACTACAGAATTCAATGTTTTCAAATACTACACAGAAAGTTGAGTCCCAAAGCTTTTGAGTGCCGGAATCCGATACCCGAAACTGTTGAATTGCAGAATGTGTGTTTAAATACTAAAAGAAAAAAATTGCTAAAGGCTTCAATACTTTTAACAGGATGGAATGCTTGAACAGTGTTGGCTGTGGTGTTTGATCCACTTCCGTGTTGTGGACGAGGAGGCAGCGTTAGGAAGTTGTGGTGTTATTAAGGATGAGGCATTAGTAAGGTGAAGGTTGTAGGCTTGTTATAATCGAGACTTAGCTTAGAGGAGTATAGAGTTGTAGATGCTAAGTAACAGAATA
>JACEEZ010019399.1:492500-495000 GCA_016584305.1 Chionoecetes opilio
TTGATGAAAAGTCAAAATAAGATAAAATAAAAAAAATAAGATTAAATGATAATAAGAATAAAATACATGATTGATGAAATATGAAACGTCAAAAGGTGGAAGAGAAGTAGGTAGAAATTGATTTTATGTAAATAAGAAGACATGGATAAAGTGAGAATGATACGATGAAGAAAAATACAGAGATAGATAAGGTAACAAAATAGTGATTGGGAAGAAGTAAGTGGGTAAGATAATGATGATTAGTAAATAAGAAGCCATGATAAGGCCGCCGGTGAAGCACAACACGTACAGGACGAGAATCAACACGAGGACGACCATGAACCTTTGAATGTAACGAGGCACACCTCCTCCTCCTCCTCCTCCTCCTCTCTCCCTGCAAGTGACAACAAGAAACAACGGTGTAAAACTGATTGGTCAGCGTTTCGTCACAGATCTCCGAAAAAAAAAAAATGTCGGAGTTGTTAATCGATGGAACAAATTACCAACAAATGTTGTCGAAGCGAGCACAATGACTAGTACATTTAAAAACAGACTAGACGCGTACTGTAAAGTAAATGGGTTTTGATATTGCCCCGCGAGTTATAACGTACCCCGGATTGATTAGTGCTATACTGGTAGTATCAGTTAACATACTTCAAATCCTCTCATTCTTCACTACCAAACTTCCATGTTCCTATCTTCTTTAGTGGCATGGTATACTTTTCCAACTGTCCTCTACATGTAGTTGATAGTTAGTAGTATGAATACGTTCAGCAGATGCCCTCGCTATAGACCAATAGCTATCCTGGTGTCTGTTCTTCCTATGTATTCCTATGTACTCCTCCACGACAGCGAGGCCGTGCTTCATCCTCACACTGTGTTGGCGCCGAGATCAACACGGGCGGTGCCATGATGGGCGGGGGGGGGGGGGGAGGGCGGCGGGCCAGATGTATTGATTGGGGCGACGGGGATTAAGATCGAGATGGATGGGGCGCGGAGAGAGAAAATGTGTCAACGAGATGAGGCGTGAGGGCGGCGGGGCCGAGTGTGGGGCGGGGAGGCACGGGCGCCGGGCAGGGTGAAGTGTGCTACCATGAGGGAGTGTGGGGAGGCATGGAGCTTTTTAGGGTAAGGAGGGTTGCCAGGGGACCATCCAGGGGTGGATGAGGCAGGGGTGGGGTTGGCAGGGGACGCGGTGTGTGCAGAGGAGGAGGGAGTCAGCAGGTCCCCGTGATGTAGTCAGGAAGGAGGCAGAAAGCGTCACCAAGGGACTCGGAGGCCCAGAATGACTTTAGTGCGGCGGGGCCTCAGAAAGTCTCCTCGGGGGATCAAGGGGCCTAGCCGGGGGGCGGGACCACCTCAGGTGAGCCAGGCTCGTATTTTCTCCTGGAGGCACCGCGGGGGGGCGGGGGGGGGGTCGGCTCGGCACTATATTGAACAACAACCTCAAGTTTAGACCAAAGTTTAATTGCGTTGAGTAAAGAAAAAATGTAATGGAGCATTTTATGGCGGGGCTGTTCCCTGCGTGAGGAGATAAGGGCGCCGGGTACGGCAGGTGAGGCGCCCTTCCTCTGCCCCCAACACGGCGCCCCTCCTACTGGGGGCGCGGTGCGGGGGGCCTGCTGCTGTGCCTCCTGCATGGGGCGCTGTGGTGCTGCGAGGCCGAGGGAGGGAAGGGAGGTGGCTGTGGCGTGTGGCTCAGGGCGAGGCGAGGGTGTAGGGTGGCCGCCCCCGTGCAGACAAGACGTGGCATGCAGGGCGTCGCGGTGCTTGCCATGGTGGTGGTGGTGACGCCATCACACACAAGCTGTGGCGTCGCCTGGTTGTTAGGAATGCATAGTGGATGGCGGTCGCGAGGCTCACTTTCCGCCACTCTTTGACGAGCGCCACGCACCGATTTGCCCTCATTTCCGGCGGCACTGCAGGGGGGCGCGGGGATGGTGTCTCTTTTACGGTTTGAAGCCTTTTACCTTTATGCACGTTGCCGAGCTTCGAGTTGTCAGCACAGTGGTGGTGGAGGCCTGGCGGGGCACAGGGGCGCTGTGCCACCAAGCCCACGTGAGGCGAGGCAGTGGGTGGCAGGTGTGTGGGCAAGGTAACCCGGAAGGTGTTGCGCGTGACTGTGTCGTGGCTTAAGTGCACATGGTGGGGGAAGTACCTGGAACTGTCGCCGATCGGAACTCTCGCTGCCGTCGGCGAGTGTTCCAATTATTGATATTACAGGACCCAATACAGACATTTAATCAGGTTTTACCCGTGTTTCTGCATTTAGGAATGAAATACTAGCAATAGCTTGACCAGTTAGGTTAAATTATGTGTATATGTCCAGGTTAGGTTTAAATTTCCACGTCGGCGAGAGTTCTTGGTTGGTGTTTCAGCGAGAATTCCCATCGGCGACAGTTCCATAAACCGTGGGGGAAGGAACACCTGAGCCGCGCCTCGCCCTCACGCCCTCGTCCATCCCGTGCCTGCGGAAGGGAAGGGGGGGGGGGTCCACGCCCCGATCAAGTGCACTCAAACT
>JACEEZ010019399.1:500000-507500 GCA_016584305.1 Chionoecetes opilio
TTTTTGGTAGATTAGGTGTTTTGAATGTGCATTCAACATAATTAGGCAAACAAAAAATGGGTCTGGACGATTACTTTAAGTAATTGCCAGGTTAAAATTTATTCTATTTAACATATTTCAATTAGTCTTGGTTGCTGGTTAGGTTAGGTTAAATTGAACAGTTTAATTAGTCTAATCTTTATATAAAACATACAGATTATTGCCCAGTGATCACGTAGGCTCCACCCCCAAGTGACGTCATGAGCTTTAACATTGGTGATTGGCTAGAGACATCCCCACACCACATACTATTCCAGAGAACGGCAATATGCGTCCTGGCCACGACCACGCCGCCCCTCCCTCCCTTCCCTGCAGACGCCACCGAGCCGCTAATACCGCCGCCGCCGCCTCTGTACTGACTGATGGCATGACGCTTATTTGACGCACTCGTGTTATAATGAGACACACGTGAGACGCTTAGGAAAAGGTGTACGTAACGTTCCTTAGCTGTAAGGAACGAGAGAACAGCGATGAGTTTCTGAGGCTTGAGAAAAGTTCATTAATCAGAGTTTTATTTCCATTGTTGCAATGGTTGTTCTTCTAACATAGTGAGTCTTACAATATTACTGAATAAAATAAAATGTGATAAAGGTAAAATACTGAACCTTATCCATTTATGAAAAAAAATATTATAATACATTAAAAAAAACTTGTAAAACATTAAAATCCTAATGAAAACATAAAAAGTCAAATTTCCTAAAAGTTACAATAAGAAACATACAGTAAATGTTATAAAAAAGGTGTTAGTTTAGATTAAAATACTTTTCAGGTACGGACGTGAAGAATTAGAGTAAGAATTGTTTACATAAAAGGTGATTTTTCAAGTGACTTTTAAAAGTATGTAAGAAAGTATGTAAGGAGGTAGCATCTCTAACTTGGCTTGGCAGGCTGTTCCAGAAAGCAGGTCCAGCCACATGAAGGGACCTTGTTCCCAGGCAAGTGTTACATTTGGGCATATTTGTGTTACATTAGGCTCCGAAGACCTCATAAGGCTTGAGAAAAACACGCATACTCGTAATAAATAGGTACTTTTTCCCCCACCAGCAACTATCTCGTCACCCTCAAACCTAAACTGGCGCTACATGCCTGGAAATTGTCTGTGTCCCGAGTTCGAGTCGCGCCGGAAGCAAACTCATCAATGGTCGAGTGGCCTAAGAACACCCACATGCTGCCTATCAACCTCACCATCGATTGCGAGTGCATCGGAGGACACAGGGGGGCGGCATGAGCTAATCGGCAAATCGGCAAATCACCACAGGCATCACTATAACAATCCTGCCAACACGGGCGAGGGCCACCCATCACATCTTTCTTGTGAAGAAAGCCTACACGCGATATAGACTCAGGCTAAAAAAAAAATCTAAGTAGTACATTAAGGGAAACAAACCCCTTTTTTTCCCTAAAGGTTGTGATGCACGTCAGGGACGTTGGTTTGTCAGGGTAAATGATGTCCCTGGCTTCTCTATCTCCTCCATGCATTAACCTTCCTCCCTCCCTTGACTAACACACACCATCCCTCGCCCTCCACCCAGCACCCTGCCTGTCCTCCCTCCACACACACACACCACACACACACACACACACACAGGGTACAGGATGACTCAGGTGCTGTGTTCCCCAGGGGCGCCGAGACTCGTACGTCGCGCCGCAGATAAGCTCATTGTTCCCAGGGGCGCGGCGAGGGTAATGATGGCCGCATATCTGTGCTCGTATGTCGGGGCTCCGGGGGCGGCGGTGGTGGTGGTTGTTGGGGGTGGTTATGGGTGGGGGGATGGGGGATGGTAGAGGTGTGGTTGGGGGGAGGGGGTATGGTGGTGGTGATGGTGGTTGGGGAGAGAGGGGGAATGGTTGTGGCTGTGGTGAGGGTGGTAGTAATGGTAGCAATTGTAGTAGTAGTAGTGGTGCTGGGGAGGGGGTTGGTGGTAGTTGGCGGGAGAGGGGCGATAGTAGTGGTGGTGGTATGGTTGATGGTTGTCGTGGTGGTAATGGTAGTAGACGTAGTAGTAGTAGTAGTAGTAGTAGTAGTAGTAGTATATAGTAGTAGTAGTAGTAGTAGTAGTAGTAGTAAGGTGGGTGAGGATCATAATGTCGATAGTATGATACGTGGTTGTGGAGAGAGAGAGAGAGAGAGAGAGAGAATATCTAGGTTCAGTTCATAGAAGACGTGTTTGCACCATGTATAGCGTACTCCCAGCCCTTCAAAAGTTACGGGCTTAGCAGGGAAGTTTGTTAGTTGGCCACGACCTATCGGATCTCCTATAGTGAAGCTGCGTAGTACCCAGTAGTGGTTTTTTACACCTCGGGATGAAAAACACGCAAAAACGGGAAACCCAAAGTGGCGTGGAAAGGGGAGCAAGAGGTAGCAAAAAGCCCGAGAAAGGTGCCATTTTTAACACTAAGTCAGCCGCTTCCCCGCCGCAGCCACCGCCCTCTTTGCCTTCATAGCGTTATTAAGGACTAGATAGGTAGAGATATATGTATTACGTGTATTATTCATATGTTAACAGATAGTGGCCAGGAGACGGGGGTGCGCCACATTTCCTACACCATGTATACTACATAGCACTTCTACAAATTTAGCTGATTTTAGAGTAGTGACATATTTCCTACAGAGATACAGCATATCTCCTACACACAGTAGGTGTAGGAGATATGCCTGACACTTGTTTTTGTGTAAGAAATATGACCGGCTATGTGTAGGAGCTGTGACAGTATGTAAATATGTGCATCTGTGTTGAATGCAACGCAGGTACAGTTTGTTGTTCCTGGCCACATTTCGGAGGTACCGGAATCCAGAGTTGTCTATGTAAACCACTGCGTTGAAGCGGATGTTCCCCTCAATATTAGTCATGCTCGGTCCAGGAACAGTGGAGTACAAGGCTCCGAAATGCCGTCTGTACCGACGAATGGAGAAAAACCTAAACTCGACTCTTGTCTGAATGTGAACGATACTTGTCTCTCTGTTTTGGTTGCTCCATAATACTTCGCAGAAAGGACATATAACAAGCTAAGTACTTGTTGAATGGTCAAAGTTATCAGGAGTGTAGTGAGCCAGAAGCGCCGAGTACAGAGGCGCCCTACTAAGGGGGTGTAGGAGATACGCTGTATCCTTGTAGGAAATATGTCACTACTCTCAAAACTGCTAAATTTGTAGGAGGGTTTTGTGTAGGAAATGTGCTGGATACTGGTTTTGGTGTAGGAAATATGACAGCCTATGTGCAGGATATGTGGCAGTACTCCAACTATTGTAGGTTTGTAGGAGAGGTGACTACGCCCCCAGGAGAGTAGTAGGAGAGTTATTTTTATACACACTAAGAAAAAAAGGTGCAAAATGGGTCACAGATTTTGCACCCCTAAGGGGGTTTGCACCTTAAGAGGTGCAACTATGCACCCTTAAAGGTGCAAAAGCTGTGACACATTTTGCACCTTTAAAGGTGCAAAGTTGCACCTTTTTTCTTAGTTTGTAGGTAACAGCGTAGCGGCGTCATGATGATGATAACTAATCATTCGAGGTTCTTGGCGTGTGTGAGTTTCATGTGCTGTGTTGTGAAGGTCAATAAGAAATAAAGGGATGGTGTTCTTTGGTGAAGGTTGGATTAAAATGTTAGGTTAGAAATATGGAATTATTTTTTCTAGTGCCAGAAACCACCAAGCATTTTTATATATTCATCCGAAGAGAAAGGAATAAGCCATGTTTTTTTCTTGTTTTTTTTTACTTCCCATGTTAGGCACAAAAAAAGAAAAAGGAGTCAAATATGATGGCAATGTTTTCGTGTGAATATAGAAACTAGATATTCAGCAGACTTCCATCCTGAACGTCGCTTTTTTCACTTACACTTTGAACACAGAAGTTTTCACAATTAGGAAAGCTGAACAAACTAACTCAGGACCAAATGTAATTATATCACACCCGTGGGAGTCTTACACACATGAAACATAATAACTTTTGTTCTGCTGCTTCAACACATACATGTATCCTTTCAATCCAGTACCGAGGGGACTATTTGTATTATTTTCAACATTACGGTAATATTATCTGTGCAGGAAATTCAGTAGCATTAGAATACCAGTTATATAAGTTTTGAAAGCTTAAAATCGTGTATGAGGAGTCAGTAAGCGAAGTGAGGGTCTCTCTCTCTCTCTCTCTCTCTCTCTCTCTCTCTCTCTCTCTCTCTCTCTCTCTCTCTCTCTCTCTCTCTCTCTCTCTCTCTCATGATAAGGTGACAAACTTAACTCTTAGTGAGGGACAGACACAAAGGCTAAATGAGGCATTGATGAGGGGACAAATTTAAGTACAGGAGCATTATGGGGCTGAATGAGGCGAAGGTGACCACTGATTTCACCCTCAGGAGTTTGGAGGGGCGGGAGGAAGGGGTGACTGTAGACTGTAGGAGGTGAACTATAGGAGCTTGGAAGGGCGGGAGGGAGGGGTGACTGTAGACTGTAGGAGGGGAACTATAGGTACTCGGAGGGGCGGGAGGGAGGGGTGACTGTAGACTGTAGGAGGGGAACTGTAGGTACTCGGAGGGGCGGGATGGAGGGGTGACTGTAGACTGTAGGAGGGGAACTATAGGTACTCGGAGGGGCGGGAGGAGGGGAGGGGTGGTGGGCGTGATGGAAGGGTCTGGAGGGGTGGTGGGCGTGAGGGAGGAGTCTGGAGCGATGATGGGCGTGAGGGAGGGGTGTGGAGGGATGGTGGGCGTGAGGACAATACCCGCCACCCATACATAGTTTCAGGCAGTGCAGGTGTGTTGGGCTCTCACGAAATCATTGCAGCCTTTTTAATAATGTATTCCTGGCAACACCTGCACATTAGCATACTGTGTTGATTTGTTCACCTGCTTCATGTGGGTACTGATTGTATTGCTATTTATTTTGTGTGTGTGTGTGTGAAAGAAAGAGAGAGAGAGAGAGTAATGTACCTCTACCTTCTCTCTCCCCTCCTTACTCTCTCTTCTCTCTCTCTCTCTCTCTCTCTCTCTCTCTCTCTCTCTCTCTCTCTCTCTCTCTCTCTCTCTCTCTCTCTCTCTCTCTCTCTCTCTCTCTCTCTCTCTCATGGCACCTCATCATCTCCACCCCATTAATTTTTCAAAACCTCAAGACAAATTATATTCCATAACATAACCCCCCCCCTGCACCCCCCCATCGCCGTCCGGGTTATTTGCTCGCCACGTTTTCCCGCGCAAAGATTTAATTAAATTTGTTGTAAATAATTGGTCTCATTCAGGCGACCTCGGAAAACATGATTGGGCCACAGCACACCCCCTTGACCAATGCCTGTCCTCCCTCCCCCCCTTCTCTCTCTCTCTCTCTCTCTCTCTCTCTCTCTCTCTCTCTCTCTCCTCTCTCTCTCTCTTCTTGACTTAACATGGCTTCTTTCTCTGTTTTTATTACTTTTATTATTTCTTTCCATCCCTCTTCTTTCACCCTTTCATATATTCAGTCCCTTCCCTTTAATCTCCTCCTCCTCCTCCTCCTCCTCCTCCCTCTCCTCCTCCTCCTCCTCCTCCTCCTCCTCACATTCCTCTCTGCTCCATGTCACACCTCCCTCCTCAACCCTTCACCCTATCTGTATATCTGCCAGCCTATCTATGTATGTATGTATGTATATATGCAGGCACGTGTGTAGTATGTATGTGTGTACGCATATCTGGTGTTCACGGCAGGAATACAGCTTTGGCAGAGGGGCACGGAGAGTCACCTTGGAAAAGCCTTACTGACTACTGTTCTATATTCAGTGTTGTGATATTACAGTTCCCGGTAAGTTAAGAGTGAACAGACTGTCATGAGAAGCTGTCGATGAACGTTCTGTCTGATGGGGAAGGTCTTTGGGAGAGCCTCGGGGGAAATGAATAGCTAGTAGAGATCTTCAAACATATATACAGTTGTTACTAGAGGTGGACCGGATATACGCATCCGCATCTGCATCATGTGACTATCTTGAATAACTAGACAGTGTACATGTCGAATGGGGAGAGAGAGAGAGAGAGAGAGAGAGAGAGAGAGAGAGAGAGAGAGAGAGAGAGAGAGAGAGAGAGAGAGAGAGAGAACTTCTCACTTATTTTCAAGAACTTACGTAAATTTTATCCTTTATTGTTGTGTTATTAACTCTTCTATTTCCTCCCCCAGGTAAGGAGTCCCGGTGTGACGTGTGGTGGACAGGTAATGTACGTGAGTGTCACTCACTCACTCGCCTGCCTCCCGCACCCTAACGATTCATGATCAAACCTGTTGGACTGGTGGTGGGCTGTTCGCAGGTAGCGGGGCTGTCACTTGTAGAAAATCAGTTGCGTTACAGTGCTTGCGTAGTGGTAACACAGATCATTCAAATTGTAGCAAAATTTGATTAGTATATTCTTGTTTCCCCTATTTCTATATAGTAGTATTATAATAGTATATTAAACAAATGCTTGTGGGCCCTTCGGACCCATGTATTGATGTTTGTAGTAGTAGTATATATTAGACAAAATGTGATTTCAAACTCCAATCGTGTTGTTGCTGTCGATGGTCACTGGTCAAAGTGCCTCGGGGTAGACCACGTTCCGTGTGATTCCAACACACACACTCACACATGCACACAAACGGTAAGTCCATGAGTCTACGGAATTAATGAAATACGGCAAGATGTTACCGCAGAGTTCATTCCTGTAATATAATCTCTGAAAAGCGTTTCTAGCTCAAAACCCCCCTTCAAAATTATTCAATCGACATGGGACCAAGCCGCTTACCACCTACGATTTATTTGCGATTTTTTTAGCCTACTCTTATCAAAATTGATTTTACAGTTTCGGCTACCCAAAACAGACAGACAGACACACACACACACACAGACACACGGCTACTCCTATATATTAGATGATACATTTTTACTCATCTCTTAGCATCTTTAGATTTCAATTATTTGTGGCTTAAATTCTTGATTGCTAGAAATATCCGCATCCGCAAATATTGGAAATAAATATCCGCATCAACACCCGCATCCGCAAATAGTGAAAAATGGACATCCGGTCCACCTGTACATAGTAGTTACTATAAAGTCGTGTTGCGAAGTTCAGTTGATTTTTACTCAAGTAGGAAAAAATTAGGCAACTCTCCTGATTAAATGGACTCATATTTCCCTTCTATCAGTAAGTGGCAAGGAGGGTCAGTCTCGTTAAAATATAGCGTATTTTTAGGAGAGTTCATCAACAGAGAGGGGACGGTAGCTGAGTGGTTAGCTTCTGAAAGTGGCAGGCTCCGTGTACCGAGTTCGATTCCTGCCATGTGCCAAAATCTTTCTGCAACCGTCGATTGGCCTAAGAACACCATCCCAGCCCTGGAATTGATTGCCTACAGGCGCTGTAGACCGATATGTAAAAAAAAGAAAAAATAACGATAGATAAAATAAAATAAAATATAATGTAAAGTATGGAGAGTTCATCATCCAATAAAAGATGAAGTAGAGTTCATCTGATGATTAGC
>JACEEZ010019399.1:512500-525000 GCA_016584305.1 Chionoecetes opilio
AAAATTGGGGGAATTTTTTTTTCTCTAGTCTGCGTCTTATCTGCTAACAGTCTGCGTCCTGTCGCCGAACACTGCGAACGATCTGCGAACACCTGGAAGAACCTGGACAAAATTCAAATTATTTTGTTTATACGCCGATCAAACGCAGACTGTTCTGAGACTTTCCGCAGACTAGTCTGCGAATGGCAATTTAACGCAGACTATTCTGCGAGTGGTAGGGGGTCGGTAGGCGGTGTATCTCAGATTAATCTGCGTCCTATCTACGTGGTTGATCCGATGTTTTTGTCGCAAGGAGGAAATGCTGCATGCTGCAAATCCTGCTTGCGTTAAAAAATCGTAGAATGGATTGCACACCGATTTATTCCTACTTAATCCTCGTTGCGTCCAAGTTGCAAACAGCCAAAAAAGACATCGCCAACCCATCGTGAACACGACTTAAGCCCGGTGACACCGGGGTATTAGTGGACAAGGATACTAAACAGGTCATATCTATAAAACATTGCTTATATTCATTAAAGTCATCTAATGGTACCCAAATTACTAGGAAAATTATGTTATGGGGCTCACGGGGTTAATGATGAGAAAGATAATTTTACGTGTTTAATTATCTTAATACGATAAGAAAGATAGTTTTTTTTTCTCGTTAATATACCTTCATTTTAACTCCACTTAATAATGAGAAAGATAGTTTGACGTGTTTTAATATATCTTTTAACGATAAGAAAGATAGTTTTTCTTTCTTTTATTTAATATTCCTTCATGAGTCCGGTCATAACAAGGGAAAATAATAATAAAAATAAGCTGTGTTCATGTCGCGCATTTCATGGATAAACATAAGTAACATTACCAATCAGATATTGAATAAGAAAAAAAAGCTAAATAGATCTTTGCCATTCATTGTTATACAATATCATATAATTTACACGTGCTAAAATATGTATAACTATAGAATGAATAATAGACAGTTCATAGACTTTTCAATACTAATATGTGCAGACTTTCGTTTCCACCAAATAAAAAATATTATAAAACATTTTTTTTTTGTACGACTCTTAGGCGAGGTTCACACTACACGTTTTTGCTGGACGTAATCTACGTGCGTCTTGTCATCGTGACGTCACCGTGACGTCACTTCCTGCTTGTGTGACCTTGACAGACGTGCGTCTCCAGGCTCCAAGATTCGGAGCTACCAAATCTTCTGGCGGCTTTTCTCCAGAATGCGGGAGCGGTGGTGCCACAATTTATAGAACATTATACGTAACTAAGTTTTGCAATATCAAAATAATGCTGTTTCCAAGGTCTGATTTAAAATATATTTATTATCAGTGATTCTGGAAGACAATATTAGTAATGGAAGACATACATAATGTGAAAATATTGTATCCGTGGCAACAGCGGCACCGCTGCGTGAAGGTAAGCTCGACCACCACCACTACCTCTGTGTATTTTCCTGCGTTATTTCTCGTGTTCTCTAGTTCTAACCCTCTCACGTGCCCCTCTAGTAGCTACTATATACCATCCTTCCTACAGCATCACGCTACGCCACCAACACCCTCTACAGGCCGTGAAATAGGTAGTAATTATTAGTGACTTGAAAAATAGCGCCACGACTGCGATATGGCAACACCTGTGGGATAACCCGCTATACAGAATCCACTTGTAACCGTTGCAATAGCGTTGTTGTCAGGGATTGTAGCGCTATATACAGTAGGTAGGGCAGGGAGTGAAGGGGGATATAGTGAAGGGAGTAATAGGTGTGTCATGGGGTACAAAAGGGAGGAAGTATGGAAAGCAAGGCGGTTTTATACTGCAATGTTATCTGATAGAGCGAGCGGGAGGGAGACGAGGTAACGTCATCGTGACGTCACGGTGACGTCACGATAACAAGACGCACGTAGATTACGTCCAGCAAAAACGTGAAGTGTGAACCGGGCCTTACTATTGCCTTACGATTACTTGATTATTCGAAACACATTATTAAAGATTCCCTAAATTAATTTCTACATAGATTTATTTATTATTTCCTTATTTACAATGTGGAAATATTTTGAAAGTCCTATTTCTTTTATTATATATTTTATTTATAATTTTTCTTTTTGTTGTTTTTTATTTATTTTTATTTATTTTTTATTATTATCATTCTTTATTATATAGTTTACTAGCCGCAAAGCCGCCCTCCGGGCGGACTTTTTGGCTAGCTTCTGCGGAGGGCTATTGGTGGGACTTCGGCCCACCAAACACAGTCCCTCACCCACCACCCCCAACCCATCACCCACCACCCATTCACTCACCCATCACCCCACACCCATTACCCATCACCCCACCCATTCACTCACTCATTACCCATCACCCTACATCAAGGTTTCCTCAATTCTCGCAACCCACTTTTTTTCGCAATTCTCGCTAATACTAAAAAAAATAAAAAAAAATAAAATGTGATCGGATCATCCCCAAAGTGGCCTTAAAACCTTCCCCTGGTCGACCTGGTTCCAAAACTGTGCCATATGATGGGATTGCGCCACGGGGGGCGGAACCTATGTTCGGCCCACCAAACACAGACTCTCCAGATAGCCCCTTCTAACTTTCCTGAAATCATGGATGTAGAAATACCCTACATCAAGGTTTCCTCAATTCTCGTAACCCATTTTTTTTAACAGTTCTCGCTTAAAAAAAAGAAAAAAAAGTGATCGGATCATCCCCAAAGTGGCCTTAAAACCTTCCCCTGGTCGACCTGGTTCCAAAACTGTGCCATATGATGGGATTGCGCCACAGGGGGCGGAACCTAGAGCGAACACACACACACACACACAGACACACTTTCGCTTATATTATTACTAGCCGCAAAGCCGCCCTCCGGGCGGACTTTTTGGCTAGCTCCTGCGGAGGGCTATTGGTGGGCCCCAAACACAGACTCTCCAGATAGCCCCTTCTAACTTTCCTGGAATCATGGATGTAGAAATGTATGTATTAACGCCAACCCATTCACATCACCCCCAACCCATTCACTCACCCATTACCCATCACCCCCCACCCATTCACTCACCCATTACCCATCACCCCCCACCCATTCACTCACCCATTACCCATCACCACACACCCATTCACTCACCCATTACCCATCGCCCCCCATCTATTCCCTCACCCATCACCCATCACCCCCCACCCATTCACTCACCCATCACCCCACACCCATTACCCATCACCCCACCCATTCACTCACCCATTACCCATCACCCTACATCAAGGTTTCCTCAATTCCAATGATCTGAAACTCGAGAAATGCCAGTGGTCGCTGGCAGTTTTAACTCAAAGGCTGGTCTACTGTGTTTTGGCTCCGCGACTAATATTTTTCATAAATAATTTCGCGATAAACATTGATGCACCGCATCTGAATACCAAAACATATAGTTTTTCTGTTGTTCTGCTAATTATATGGATGACATGCATTACGATGGAACGTTCTGTAATAGCAATTTAATGCAAATTACTCGCCTCGAGTAGCAAAGCTTAATATATTTTTTTACATGTATACTGTGGCATGTAAAATTTGGGCGATGTTCACACTGTTTTCTAAGACAGTACTGCTGCGTCTGGCAAACGCTTGTCAAAATACAATAAGCAATGCTTTGGAAAAACGAAGAATAAAGAATGCCGACAATGTAGGTTATAATTGTGGAGGTGACATGCCGCGGCGGGGAGTGGTGGGGGGAGATTGTGGCGGGAAGATTGAATCAAAACATTGCCACTTCACGCGTCGACTCATTGCACTTCCAGGCTTTCTATCTGATTGATACACAATAATAACAGGAAAATATGACTGCCTAGGTATAGATAACTTCTAAACATTCGTTATTGACTATATAATATCATAAGAGTAGCATTTACCTCGCCTCTCAACTATAACCTTCTTGGTTATTTGGTTATATACAATGTTTTACAGAATCAGGCTTCTATACAATATACATATAGAAGAAAATCGTTCTTAATATTATAATTTTGTGTTTTAAGTGCAGTGGAATAAGCCCATATTTTGTTTTCCAGTAGACCAACTTATTATCAAAAAAGTGAGTTAAAACTGCCAGCGACCCCTGGCATTTCGAGTTCCCGATCTCTCTAATTCTCGCAACCCACTTTTTTTCATAATTATCGCTAATAGGCTGCTAAAAAAAAAAAAAAAAAAAAAACGTGATCGGATCATCTCATAAGTGGGCTTAAAACCTTCCCCTGGTCAACCTGGTTCCAAAAATGTGCGATATGATGGGATTCCGTCACGGGGAGCGGAACCTATAGCCAACACACAGACAGACAGACAGACAGACACACACACTTTCGCTTATATTATTATAGATAGATTCCGCGATTCTCTTACTATTGTCTTGTGCGTTGCCAGAATCGTGTTTTTAGTAGAATCAGATCGAATTTTAATAATAATTGGCATCACATGTCCTAGAAGCTGCTCAGTTGGTACATCATTTTCTCTCTCTTCTCTCTCCTCTCTCTCTCTCTCCCTCTCTCTCTCTCTCCTCTCCTCTCTCTCTCTCTCTCTCTTCTCTCTCATAACTTTATACTTAATCTTTTATTCTCTCTTCGTTCTCTCCTTCTCCCTCCTCCCTCTCCCTCTCTTAACGACTTCTCATAACTTTTCAATACCTTCTATTTCTCATGTCCGTTTTCTCTTTCCTTCCCTCCTTCCCCATCTCCTCGACCCTTCCCTCTCTCCTAATTCCTCTCACTCGCTTACTTCTTCATGCTCCGTTTTCTTTCTCTCTTCTCTCTCTCTCTCTCTCTCTCTCTCTCTCTCTCTCCTCTCTCTTCTCTCTCTCTCTCTCTCTCTCTCTTCTCTCTCTTCTCTCTCTCTCTCTCTCTTTTCTCCTCCTCCTTCTTCTTGTTGTCTCCTCGCACGGAAAAAGTTTAATCTTGTGTTAAAATTTTCCGATGGGTGATTAAAGACTGTGGTGGTGGCGGTGGTGGTGGTGGTGTGTGATGGTGGTGGTGGTGGTGGTGGTGGTGGTGTTGTGTTGTGTGTTGTTGTGGTGTGGTGGTGGTGGTGTGGTGGTGGTGTGGTGGTGTGGTGGTGTGTGGTGGTGTGGTTGGTGGTGTGTGGTGTGGTGTTGGTGGTGGTGGCTGTGGTGGTGGGTGGTGGTGGTGGTGGTGGTGGTGTGTGGGGTGTGGTGTGGTGGTGGTTGTGGTGGTGGTGATGGGGGGGTGGTGGTGGGGATGGGGTGGTGGTGATGGTGGTGGTGGTGGGGCTGGATGGTGGGTGGTGGTGGTGGGTGGTGGTGGGAGGCTGTGGTGTGTGGTGTGGGGTGTGGTGGTGGTGGAGGCTGTGGTGGTGGAGGCTATGGTGGTGGTTGGGTGGTGGAGGCTATGGTGGTGGTGGTGGGGAGGTGGAGGCTGAAGACTGGCTCTCGGTCCGTGGGAAATCAAGTTTTTAAGTGGGTGCATCATTATACGAGGAACTCTAATTGTAATGAGGCTGAAAATCTGCATAACTACACCAAAAATCGATTGAAAACTATGAGTATTATCTGCGGCGGCGGCGGCGGCGGCAGCAGCGGCGGCAGTGGTAGGATGGGGAGGTAGGGAAGTGGTGGCGGCAGTGGGTTGGGGGTTGGAGGGTGGGGAGGGGCGGTGGTGGGGGGAGGAGGGGGAAGCGGTGGTGGGGGAGAAGAGGGGGAAGCGGCGGTGGGTGGGTGGAGGGAGGGGAAGAAGCGGCGGTGGGTGGGTGGGGGGGGAAGAGGGGAGGGGGTGTAGCGATGGCAGTGGCAGGGTGGAGCGGTGGGGGGGGAGGGGAAGCGGCGGGGGTGGGGGCGGGGGGAGGGGGGGAAGTGGTGGGCGTTGGTGGTAGCGGTTACGACGAGGACTACCTACCAACAACTCAAGACATCTCCAACACGGATTCGAGACATTTAAAGAAAATAGTAGCGTCATATTTTTGCAGGTTTATTATTATTTATAGACAGTTATTACTCCTGCATTATTTCATTATTAGTTTTCAAAATTGCGTTACAGAGTGGGTGATTTAGTTTTAAAGAATTATATAATTTATTTGTAACTGCTTCATGGTGCGGTAGTGATCGCTGGTTCGTTGGTTCGCGTGTGTTTCGGGGTTTCGGTTAACGGGTTCGAGTGGTTTGGTATTCACACTCCTGGTCAGTGCTAAGATGGCTGCGGTGTGGGGTGGAGGCACGTACAACTATCGCCTATTTACTGATTTATATTTCGACGACGAAGGTGTTGTGTATAATTTTCAGGACACGGGTTTTTTTCACGGTGTTCTTCCTTATGAAGCTCGGAGTGTTAGGCGTCTTTGTGGTGATAGGAAAGCCAGGCAAACACTCATGGCACTGTGGCGGTGGACGTAAGTACTAAATAGCCAAGACAAGAGAAGGAAGTAGAGTAATTATTGCTGAACCTTTGGCTATATTCTATTCATGACGCTGCTCACCTCATGGCGTGGGTAATAGTGTGTGTTGTAAACCAGTGGCTTCAGAAAAGGTTTAATCGACAACGTTTCCAGCCATCCACAGCCCGCCAGTAAGGTAATGTAGCCTCCTGTTGTGGTTGGGGTGTTGATTTGGTGGATTGGTGGTGTGTGTGTGGAACATTGAACATACTTATCATGGTACTGCAGGGAGGGTAAAATTCTAGAGTCCTTTCCCGCCCTTATTAGTGGGCTTTTTTCCTCCATGCCTTCACAGATCCCTTCAGATACCTCTAAAACGTAATTATAAAGTTGGGAAGAGAAAGAAAAAAGAAATACTAACCTACGTAACCTCACTACTAACCTAACCTGGAATTATTCTAGTGTTTGCCCATACTCCCCCTCTCCCACAAAACAAGCTTGGGGACCTGGGGGAATGCGGGATATTTGGCTGGGGTACAAAATATGCGTCGCAACCACATAGTTTTTGAGTTAGGGTGTTGAAAAAATTCCCTAGATCTAGGGAAAATTCATTGAATTTCTTTGAGTCCAGAGACGTGTGAACCTGACTATCCTCACAGAATGATGACCGAAGTGTCGAAACCCCCCCCAACTGGGAGGTTTGGGAGGTTCCCTCCCTATGTGGCTGGGAGGTTTGGTTACATTTGTTTAGGTTAGGTTAGATTTGATTTAATTAGGTTAGCTTAGGTTAGATTTAGTTAGGTTAGGTTATCGGTGGGTCAAGCACCCCCGCTAGGTTAGGTTAAATTTGGCTAGGTTAGGCTCATTTTGGTTAGCAAATTTCTCTAGATATAAGGAAATTACCCTTGATTAGGGAATTTTATCCCCCTACACAACTCTTAAATTACGTGTTTCCGACGCATAATTTGTTCCCCACCCGAAAACCCCGCATTCCCACAGGTCTCCAAACTTTTAGGGGGAAGTGGGAGAGTATAGGCAAACACTAGAAGTTTACCCCTAACCTTACCAATAACCCCCTAGCGAGACCTAAGGGCGAGAAAGAACTAGAATTTTACCAGGTTAGGTAAAGAATCCAGGTTAGCTAAAGGACTCTAGAATTTTATCCAGTGGATGGGGTCGAGGTTATCAGATTGCGTTGCCAATACGAGGAGGTTGAGGGTTAGGTTAGATGAGGTCAGGTCAGTGAGCCGCACGGGAGGTTAGGTGAGGTGATTTAGGTTAGTAGAACGCACGGGTGGTCTAGGCGTTAGTGAGTCAATAGTGGTGGCAGGAAATGGCAGCGTACCATCGACCGTGTAACCCATTGGTGGGGAACCATTGGACTACCAAGGGCCATTTGGATATTCATGACATCATTCGCGGGCCATACAAAACTATCAACTTAAAAATCAGCCTGCTTTTCTTAGCCGACGAGAGCCATACGTGAATTATACGTGTCTGTCCCGTCATCTATGCGTCCTATCCGTCCCGTAATGGACGTGCTTGTCCCTTAAAATTTACGTTATGAGTATTGTGCATGCACTTACTAACAATTTATCTTGGTATGAAAAAAAAGCTCCTAGATTTATTGGATTTCGAGTCTCGTCTGTGGTTGCCTTGGCAGGGCCTGACCCAAGGGTTTTGCGGGCCTTATACGGCCCGCGGGCTGGACGTTCCCCACCCTGGTGTAACCTCATAAGACATTATGGGAAAATCTGACTTAACCCCTTGAGGCCCAGAACGTCATTTTTGTAATTTGGCCACCATTAGACTATATTAATGAATTATAAGCAATATTCTTTAGATATGACCAGTTTAGTATCCTTGTCTACTAGCTAATTTGGTATATTAAGTTACTTTTCGTAATTTTATGGCTAACAACAGACTATTTTGTACAGCAATGGAAAGATCTGGGCGTGAAGGGGTTTAACAGAAAGATGGTGATGTGTACTAGATAGAGTTTAAATTATACATGCTGTTAGCGGTATACATATAAGGAAATAACTGTGACTCGATACACAAGAGGGAGAATATGTGATTCAGAGTATAGAGTTTTCAGTCTTAATTATTTCCCCGAAGTGGCCCTGGATCCCTTGTGGCACCTTGGAGACCTTATTATGACGGGGAGAAGGCCCGGCTTGGAGACTGTATGTGGCAGTACAAGGCATTTAAATTATACTTGGTAAGAGATTGTACGCTAAATCGTGCCTCTATACAATGCAATACTTGAGGAATCGCTGGCAACTTGTATATGAAATAATTGATGCTTCCAAAAATTAGCCTTTACATCTCTGCTATGTAGTGCTTCGAGATCGGGGCCACCGCTGCCTGTGTGTCTCTGTCGCCCCGCACCCGCGCCGCCGCCAAGGAACGGTTTTAACCCCTTCACACCCAGATCTTTCCTTTGCTATAAATTTTGTTTATGTTGTTGAGCCATAAAATAACGAAAAGTAGCTGAATGTACCAAATTAGTTAGTGAACAAGGATACTAAACAGATCATAATCTATAAAACATTGCTTATATTCACTAAAAATCGTCTAATGGTACCCAAAATACAATGGAAATTACGTTCTGGGCTTCAAGGGGTCAAGTTGATCTTTTGGCATAATTTTGTTAGATTGCAATATCATTTCAAGTACACGTTCCTCATCTGTTCCCTCCAACCAGAAACACAGATTTCCTAAGGGTCTCATAAAATGGGTGGGGAGGGGAGGGGCGCGGTATGATTTGGAAACGAGACTTTATCACGGATATAAGAGTAACATCTATCCGCCTGAACCACCAGGAAGGCAAAAGGCGCACCAGAATGTCCTTGGTTGGGGGACACTATAAATCGTCCATATTAGTGCCCTGGCTACGGGAAGTCATAGAACGATTTGAAGTGGTGTATACACGCTCACCTAATGCCAACACTGAACCTAACCTTACTATAGTCTTTCCAATATCAAGTCACTTTAGTCGCTTTAATCTCTACCCATTACCATTATAATTTTATACATATACATTCCTACTCTCCCCCTATGGTGAGCGAACAATACCTCCCTCACAATTGGGGGGGGGGGGACAAAACTACCACTCTACTAATTGAGAGGGTAGTTGATGGGTAATTTCCACAAGTGACTTGATAAAATAGAAAGACTATAAGACCAACCGAAAGCTTCTCAGCCACTTTATCCCTCGACGATAGAAGAATGACTTGGAATCACTGTTCACTCACACCCATCGGTCGGTCCATGCTACGCGGTCTTAACTCCTTCACGCCCAGATATTTCCTTTGCTATATAAAATCGTTGTGTATAAATGTTGTGTTAGCCATAAAATTACGAAAAGTAACATAATATACCAAATTAGTTAGTCGACAAGGATACTAAACTGGTCATATCTATAAAATATTGCTTATATTCATTAAAATCGTCTAATGGTGGCCAAATTACAATGGAAATCACGTTCTGGACCTCAAGGGGTTAATAATGAAAAATTTAAAATAACACCAGGACGCGACAACATTAACTCAGAGGATTTCTAAGTAGAGGAGATGCTTGTCTAGTTTGTGTTTGGCAGAGTTTATTGTGCTGCACTGAGTCATGGAGGGCCGTTATGCATTCTTACAACGTTATTGGTAAAGAAGAAATTTATACACTGCAATTTTGTGTTTGCATCTAAGTTTAAGACTGTCAATTGTTTAGGTGGAGTCATAGTTTAAATGAGTTACTGCAATGGCATCGACCTTTGTAAGCCTTGCGAGTATTTCGAAACATTCTCACAATTTGTTTTCCTCGTAAACTGCGTTCCTCTATATACAGAGAATAAGTTTCCCCTACAACTCAATGCACGTCTGAGAGTTTACACACTTTTGTTGCGCGAGGGGCCGGGGATTTCTCTCTCACATTCTCATTCTTTTCCTCATGGTTCATAAGATTGTATCGGTGCATTGTTGACGGCATTTCAGAAGATAGATTGTAATACCTAGATCAAAGACGCGATGTGTGTTTTAAGTTTTTGTTCAGAACTAATATATATAGCGGTCATAGCGAGCTTAATTATTAGGGCGCACGATGTATTACTTAGAAACTGTCACGTGATTCAAGCTAAAATGAAACTAATAGAACAAGAAGTAACGGATTCAAGCTGGAAAAGCGTAGATTTAAAAAGGAAATTGGGAAAAACTGGTTCACAAATAGGATGGTAAATGGTTGGAATGGACTCAGTGGTCAGGTAGTTAGTTAGTGGGGAGTCATTAGGGAGCTTTAAAAGTGTGCTAGACAGTGTCATGGATGGGGATGAAAGGTGGATGTAGGTAGTGTTAAGTAACAGGAACTATCACGTGTAGGTCTGGAGGCCTCTTGTAGCTTCCATATGTTCTTATGTTTTTATGTTCTAAAATTTGTAGTAACATCAGCGAGCGAGCGAGGTGTGCGAGGAGGCGTGTGTGCGCCGGCGAAAAGGTGAAGTGCCTCTCGTCGCCAAGGCAACCCCACGCGCGCTTCCCATTTTCTGTCACGCACGTCCCAGGGTCAACTCGAGTAGTCCGTATAGTTCATGATATCGCCTACTTGAACACTTCCATTCCTTATAGATGAATTATTGACTGTGTTTCACATGCTGGGGTGGTAATGGTGAATGACTAGAACCAATAATAAACGGAACAGGAACTACCACGTGAAGGTCTCACGGCCTCTTGTAGCTTCCTTATGTTCTTGTGTTCTTGTATTCTTGTGTAGAACTCTGAACCGTTGAGTAAATCGTGGCTACTCCAAAGCGCAAGCAATAAGAACATATAATAGCCCAACTGACGGTGCAGTGATAACAGAACCCCCCCCCTCCCAGCATACACCCCCCCTCCCAGCAATACCCCCCCCCCCCCCCCTCCCAGCATACACCCCCCCCCTCCCAGCATAACCCCCCCTCCCAGCATACACCCCCTCCCCTCACCCCTCCCAGCATACACCCCCCCCTCCCAGCATACACCCCCCCTCCCAGCAACCCCCCCATCACAGGGGATACATTTCGCTGTTAGCAGCAGTAACCCCCTTCCAGATATCCATTCCAATCAGCTACATGGGATAAGACTTCACACTCAACTCCCGCATAGTCCCGGCCTGTGAACACAGACTATCCATCAGCTGGGCGCTTTCGATGTTAAAGTGCAGTCTTTCGGAGATCCCCCCACATCTGTTTGGGACAGCACTCAGTGCCGTGATTAGATCCTTCTCGTAATGGCCCTTGTAACTAACTGTATGTTACAGTTATGACCAAAACCGAACTGATCATTATAAGTACGTAAGGTCTGACCAGGTTGTAATATTTTTCAAGGGCAATATAATGTCCTTATTGTCAAGAAAATAAAAGAAATATAGTAATAAAACCCAATCTTTTTTGCTTCAGTACATTTGTTGACGGAATTTGAAATATGTCGTGATTGTAATACCCAGAATCACTAAGACACAGTGTATGCTTTGAAGTGGAACACAGTGTCAAACATTATACATTTGTCTACCAGTTTCTCTTTACTGTCTCGGCGTGGCTAGATTTATTAAGTTATATATTCTCTACAGCAACTCGTGTGCATATCAATCAATGAGTGTGCAGCACCTCACGATGATGACACTCTATACGTCACTCAGTCATGGGAAGTGTTGGACAATAAACCCAGAGCGGTGATGGGCAATATTGTGGTGGTGATAAAGCCCCGGGTGTCGTGGCGGTGAGGGCGGTGCAGGTGTCGCCGTGCCTCGCGCCGTCACTCATGGCACCAAACTTCCCAAGGTCGTCGTGAATGCAACATTTGTTTTCCTTCACGAGTCACTTTGGCAACACTTGTCAAGGACGCGCCTCACACAACACAACCTTGGCAACACTGCCTCCACCCATCAAGTCTTCATTACTTCACCAAACGAACGCAACTGATTACTACTACTACTACTACTACTACTACTCCTACTACTGACTACTACTACTACTACTACTACTACTACTACTACTACTACTACTACTACTACTACTACTACTACTAGCGCTGGTAAACTATCCAGCGGGTGATGGGTGGATGTGAGCCTTCCTGCTTTGCTATCCATACATCTAACATGTAGGAAAGAACTGTTGGCAGACTCGTTA
>JACEEZ010019399.1:537500-542500 GCA_016584305.1 Chionoecetes opilio
AGTTTCAGCAGATACCCTCGTCATGGACCAATAGGTCTCCTGGTGTCTGTTATTCCTATGTAATCCTAAGTATTCCTCCTCCTCCTCCTCAGGGACCACCACAGTAGCAGGTGTATCCTCTGGTCGTAGGAAAACAAGATTATGTGTACAAATCTAATTTATGCCACACACACACACACACACACACACACACACACACACACACACACACACACACACACACACACACACACACACACACACACACACACACGATCTTGGGTAAAGGGATTTCATAGGGAACTTAGAGTCTGAAAGGGAAGGAGGAGGAGGAGGAGGAGGAGGAGGAGGAGGAGGTTACCGTGTGAGGGCATTACTTATGAGGTGTCTTGTTTATGGTGGAGGAGGAGGAGGGGGAGAGGAGGAAGAGGAAGAGGAGGAGGAGGAGGAGGAGGAGGAGGAGAGGAAAAAAAGATAGATTATAGTGTACTTATAGTGATTATTAGTGATTATAGTGTATAGTGATATATAGTGTATATTAAGAGCAATAGGATACGAAGAAGAGAGAAAGAGAAAATATGTAGAGGAATGGTAAAGGAGGAAGAGGAAGAGAAAAATATCAAAGTCTGTAACTGGAGTATGGAAAAAAGATGTCGAAATAGTGGCAGTAGAAAAAGGAAGAAGAGGAGGAGGAGGACGTTAATGAGAAGGGCGAGGAGTTGAAGAAATGTCATTAAAAGAGAGAGAAGAGAGTTAAGAAGAAGGAGGAGGGAAATGAGGAGGAGGAGGAGGAGGAGGAGAGATTGGAAAGAATGATAGGCAAGGGGAGTCAAGGGGAAAGTGGATAAGATAACGAGAAAGAAGTGGAAAAAGAAGAGAAGGATGGAGTAAAAGTAGAAGTAGAAGTGGAAGAAGAGAAGGAGTGGAAGAAGAAGAGAAGGAAGAAATTGAAAAAGTAGAAGGGAGAAATAGAAGAAGAAAAGCATGAAGTGGAAGTAGAAAAGAGGAGGAAAACTAGAAGAAGAGGAAGAAGATGTGAAAGAAAAAGAGAATGATGAAGTAGAAGAAGAAGAAATGATAGAAAAAGAAAGAGAAGGAAGAAGTGGAAGTAGAAGAAAAAGGCGAAGAAGAAGGAAAAGAAGAAGAAGAAGAAGAGGAGGAGGATTAACAGCCAGTGTGACGTACTCCTGTTTCTGGGCTAACTATTGTTATGAACTAATGAATAACAAATATTGTTGGTGAGGTCGAGGGCGGCGGCTGAGTCAGCGGCGCCACATGAGGACGTGGGAGGGGCGTGAGGGGGTGGGAGGGGGGTTGTGATGAGCGTGGGGGTGTTGAGGAAAAGGAATGGTCCGTCAATAGTTCCCTAGTGGACCAAAGACGTGTTGGTCCCGTTTCTTGATTGGCGGATACGACTAACAGGCCCTGAGCGAATGACTGCTTGTTGTGGACCGCGCATGGCGAGAGAGAGAGAGAGAGAGAGAATGTTTGTCAGCAACTGAATGTCTCTGTCTATATGTCTCTGTCCCTTTTTTTCTCCCTCTTTTTTTTTCTCTCTCTCTCTCTCTCTCTCTCTCTCTCTCTCTCTCTCTCTCTCTCTCTCTCTCTCTCTCTCTCTCTCTCTCTCTCTCTCTCTCTCTCTCTCTCTCTCTCTCTCTCTCACAAACACACACTTCCGCTATAATCTTTCCTTTCAGCAGCAACACAACTTATACTTGACCGTGCATGACAAATCCTCACTTGTTCTTTAAGATACTTCCTACAAACCATCGTGTGTCTGCCTCTACTGTAGAATCTCGCATAACACAACTTAACCCCTTCATGCCCAGATTTTTCCTTTGCTATATAAAATAGTCTGTTGTTAGCCATAGAATTACGAAAAGTGTCTTAATATACCAAATTAGCTAGTGGACAAGGATACTAAGTAGGTCATATCTATAAAACATTGCTTATAGTCACTACAATTCGTCTAATGGTAGTCAAATTACAATAAAAATTACGTTCTGGGCTTCAAGTTTCCTTTTCTTTTTACTTTATTCGGCACTTTTAAACACCATCTGTATGTTCTTATCAAAACTTTTTTACGCTATCTGAAATTTATAAACTAATTTGTATCATATGATTTTTCTACCTTATCTGTACTGTTTAATGTATAGCCATACTTGTCTGCTATTTCTTAATTTATAATCAAGAAAAACTACGCATCTTGTTTTCTGATTATTATTTACTCTTCAATCCTCGTATAACTCAATATATATATCCTGCTCTTAATACATTTGCAATACTGCTAATGCGTACAACCACCATACTCTCTACCGTCAGTAACACTAAAGTCGCCAGGGCAATGTTTCTTTTCGATTTACAGACGTTTGGTGGCGTTAATACTTGCATTTGTACATCCATAATTTCAGGAAAGTTAGAAGGGGCTTCGGGAGTTTGTGTCATTTTGTGTTTCATCTTGTCAATTATGGTATAAATGAACAAATTACAAAAAATATCACCCCAAAATTTTGGCGCTTTGGGTAGGGGTAAAACTAACGTCACCAGCTAGTGTTTATGTCCTCTCGCACGAAAGATGAAGAGCTGCTGTCTGTCGTCGCGCGAAAAAAAAACGGGTAGCGAAATTTGAAACAGTTTATACTTGCAGTAAAAAAGCAAAAAAAAAACGCGGGAAACAGGGTAGATTAAAAATCATAAAAAAAACTACTGTGTATCATCTTCAGTGGCACATAAAATCAGAGGATTTATAATTTAAAATTGGCGCCCCGCGACATTAAATGCAGGGGCGCTACATTTTTTCTAGGGGGAAAACATGCTTCCTTATACAAGAACCATACCTTCCCCCTTTCTAACCCTTTAAACCCACCTCCCCCCCTAACCTCATTTGCCACCCTCCCGCCACGAAGGTTTTGGGAAAGGGAACATCCTAACTCCCCAAGACAAACTTTGGGGGCCCCGTCTGTTGCCCTCCCCCATTTTATGGGGGGCGCGAGACTTGCAGGGGGAGGGGGAGGGTAGGGGTGTCAGCTGGCGTTAGGGGAGGGAAGAACTTTTATGGTGGGGGTGTTGGAGGAGGAGGAGGAGAAAGGGCATAGAAGGTGGTTGGGAAAAGAGAACATAGAAGGTGGTTGGTAAAAGAGAACATAGAAGGTGGTAGAAGAGAGGTAATTGAGGAAAAGGAGGAGAAGGAGAAGGAGGAAGAGCATGGATGGTTGGTAGAAGAAAGTCTATTGAGGAAGAGGAGGAGGAAGATATAGAGAAGAGCATAGAAGGTGGTAGAAAAGAGAGGTAATTGAGGAATAGGAGGAGAAGAAGGAGGAGGAAGAGCATAGAAGGTGGTAGAAGAGAGAGGTAATTGAGGAAGAGGAGGAAGAGCATAGAAGTGGTTGGTAGAAGAGAAGATAGGTTATTAAGGAAGAGGAGGAAGAGAGTATAATGGAAGGGTAATTTGTGTATGTCATCGATGGTAGACATGGTTCAAGAGGAAGACAAGGAGGGAATGAAAGGAAATAAATGAGAGCTGAAGGCAAGGAGGAACATGGAGTCAGTGTTGGTGTTATTCTGGCCTCTGTGAAATCGACGTGGGCGAGTTATAATTCCCCTAGGCTGGCAAATACTCCCAAACTGGAAAATAAACAAAATTATGACTCAAGGATTTTAAAGAATAAATGAAAAAAATACTACGAAAGAAAACATCCATCCATCTTTACAAGGGCAGAACTTTCACGAGGACAGAACTTTCACGAGGACAGAACTTTCACGAGGACAGAACTTTCACGAGGACAGAACTTTCACGAGGACAGAACTTTCACGAGGACAGAACTTTCACGAGGACAGAACTTTCACGAGGACAGAACTTTCACGAGGACAGAACTTTCACGAGGACAGAACTTCCACGAGGACAGAACTTTCACGAGGACAGAACTTCCCCGAGGACAGAACTTCCCCGAGGACAGAACTTCCACGAGGACAGAACTTCCCCGAGGACAGAACTTCCCCGAGGACAGAACTTCCCCGAGGACAGAACTTTCACGAGGACAGAACTTTCACTCACGAAGACAGAACTTTCACGAGGACAGAACTTTCACGAGGAAACAATCATTACACCAGTTACACGAGGACAAACTAAGCTTTCTCGAGGACGAAAATGGACCAGAATGTCTCTGTCTCGCCCTATGTCTCGAGGGAAAGCGTTGCAGCATCCAGTTTGCGTGAAGGATGAACCATAATGATGCGAGGAGTGACTTAACGTGACTTAAGGGGATAGAGGGTGACTTAGGGTGATTGGGATGACTCAGAATAGCTTAGGGTGACGCGGTATGACTTAGTGATGTGAAATGACTTATAGAAGCGACGCAGAATGACTGAAGTAAGTTATGTTGATAGGAAGAGAAAGACGAGAGAGAGAGAGAGAGAGAAGAGGGAGGAGGGCGAGAGAGAGATTGAGACTCAGAGAGACGGAGAAGAGGGAAGAGAGAGGAGAAGGAGCAGATGAGAGGAGAAGAGAGTATACGGAGGAGAGAGAGACAAAGATAGAAAGAGAGTTGGGAGGTTAAGAGAGATGAGAGAGGGGTCGACCGAGAGAGAGAGAAGAGGAGAGAGAGCGGAATTAGAGAGGGAGATGAGAGAGGAGCTAGATGAGGAGAGAGAGTGAGAGGAGAGCAGAGGAGACGAGGAGAAGAGGAGAGGAGTGAGAGGAGAGAGAGAGATGGAGAGAGAGAGAGAGGGGAGGAACGAGAGGAGAGAGAGAGAGAGAGGGGGGGGGGGTTTAGTAGAAAGTAGTTTAGAGATAAGAGGAGAGGTAGGAGGGTAGAGTAGTTAGTAGTAGAGAGAGAGTTAGGGAGTGTAGAGGGAGAGGGGGGTAGAAAGAAATAGAGACAGGAAGATCAGAAAGAGAGAGGGAGGAGAGGAGAGATGGAGAGAGAGAGATGAGAGGAGATAGGAAGGAGAAGGAGACCGAGAGAGAGAGGAGAGGAGGAGAGAGAGAAAGAGAGAGAGAGAGAGAGTTAGGGAGGGTAGAG
>JACEEZ010019399.1:547500-555000 GCA_016584305.1 Chionoecetes opilio
TCCCCGCCACTCCAGCCCCCTTCAGCGCCCTCCCCCGCCCCTCCAGCGCCCTCCCTCGCCCCTCCAGCGCCCCGCCCCTCCAGCCCCCCAAACCCCTCCCGCCCCTCCAGCACACCCGCAGGCAGCAGGGAAGCCTCGCCGTGCCCGTGGAGGCATAGGCACCCCCGCCCCTCCCCGCACAGCCTGGCTCAGCCCTCACGCCCGCCGGGAAGCAAGGCCGGCACTGTGGCACGCCCGTCTGTCTGTGCTGTTGTTGTGTTGGTGCGGCCGCCGGCAACAGGTTCCTGAGTTAAGGCCTTACCGCGCCCAACAACACTCTCAAAAGCCTGTCTGCCACCCTTACTAATACTACCCCGGCCTCCCCTGCCCCATACCATTTATTACTCCCAGCTCCTTGTACTACAACCCAAGGAAAACAATCTTGTACGACCCCCCCCCCCCCATGAAACAATCTTGTACGAACCCACCACCACCACCCCCCCAGGAAACAATCTTGTACGACCCACCACCACCACCACCCCAGGAAACAATCTTGTACGCCCCCCCCCCCCCCCCCCATGAAACAATCTTGTACGACCCACCACCACCACCACCCCAGGAAACAATCTTGTACGACCCACCACCACCACCCCAGGAAACAATCTTGTACGACCCACCACCACCACCCCCCCATGAAACAATCTTGTACGACCCACCACCACCACCACCCTAGGAAACAATTTTGTACGACCCACCACCACCACCCCCCCATGAATGAAACAATCTTGTACGACCCACCAGCACCACCCCAGGAAACAATCTTGTAGGACCTACCACCACCACCACAGGGAACAATATTGTACGACCCACCACCACCACCCCAGGAAACAATCTTCTACCACCCACCACCACTACCACCACAGGAAACAATCTTGTACGACCTATTAGCGTACTGGTTATATTGTATGTATGTGTTAATCGATACTAATACAGGATGTCCGAGTGTCTGTGTGTCTTGTACTGGCGCCTAGCGGATGCTGAGTGTTGACACCTTTTGATGAGGTTATGTTGACGAAGTATCACGCCATGGCCCATAAGGATGACGTGGACAGTCAACCTGGTGCTGGTGGAAGCAACACGTAGACACACCTCGCCCCTGGCTCCAGAATGCACACACAAGTTGTGTGTGTGTTATCTCAGCGCACTGCCCAAGGATGATGACGCTGACGAGAGTGCAACAGGCCTGAGAGACATGTCCACCGGAACCTGTCAGTTCCGGCCTGCTTTCCTCATATGCTGCAACTAGCCGGAGAGAGGGCAGATTACGAGGAGACGCGTTACAGAGCGCTCCAACTCACGACACCTTTCAGAGTGTCTGTTTGTACTCCACACCCAGGAGGTGTGGAGTACCTTGTCACGACATTAACTGTTCTGGCTCTGTCTATTAGATATTAGTTTCATTGGCCGTTGTAAAGAACCCCGGGGACATACTTAATGTATAAACCTTCACAAGTGTACATAATATTATAATTATATATATAATATATATATATATATATTTTATTATATATATATATATATATATATAATATATAATATATATATATTATATATATATATATATATATATCGTTTGTAGTATATTGTCCTACTCGAATCCTTTGGCACTAAAGAATACTTATAAATTACTAAGGAACCGCTCGACCACGTTTAGCCCATACCACTTTATTGATGTGTACCTCTGGGCAACGAAGCAAGTTATCTGCCCGTCAAGAGGGCATCATCCGGCAATCACCCTTACAGGTTAGTAACCAGTATCAACATGGTGTGAACCCGTTACCCGTAAAATAACCATACTAAAAAGGGTAACATAATTGGTGAATTAGCGGTGGAATGAGATAACATTACATCACGCAGAAGTGTTGCGTTACAAGACATAATGGTAATGTCGTAACATAAAAAAGACGACAACGGTGGTATGTGGCAACATTAAATTGTAATATAAGTTACGTGCCTTAAGTGAATAAGTGGACGAGTACATACTAATTAATACACGTGAAGAGGTGGAATATACCATGAGCAAGTGAACAAGTAAACAAAGGAAGCTTGAGAGAGAGACAAGCGAGAGGTAAGAGAGTGAGAAGATTGCTCAATCATGCTGTGTCAAAACCTGACCTCGCGGAAGCGAGTCAGCACTTCCTCACTGCTCACTGCTCCATCCACCACAAATTCTGTATATAGACAGGAGGACAAGATTCTCTTGCATTAATTGCTCTGGGACTACAGATTTTTCCAGAGGAACGAGGACAAGATTTGATTTTTTATCATGGCACAGACGGGAGGACAAGATTTGAATTTTTATAATGAAGACAGGACGAGAGGGACAACTAGCCGACTCTTTAATTTCCAATACTTCCAATTCAGCAAACTCCTTGTCAACAGCCAGCCTTACAGCCAGCCAGCCTTACAGCCAGCAGCCTTACAGCCAGCAGCCAGCAGCCAGCTGCCAGCGCCCCGGCCAGAATTGTCTACTCATCATTCCTCACATCTGTAACACTGCCCTTGGAGAAAACCCCCCTGATTCAGCAGTACGGAAGGACTTGCCTTGCTGAATCCACACAATGTTAGTGAGTAAACAACATCTAGCTGACCCTACAAGAGACATACTTTAAAAACGCCACTCGTTTACATAATTAACACTTAGTGGTGATCTAAATATTTTCACATTTGTTTTTGCTTAAATAGCCATGTGAAAGAATTTCAAGTAATTAATTTGTCAGTTATTTTTCTATAGATGTTTTAAATATCAATCAATCAATCATTGGGGGCATACGCCGGGGGGCGCGTCGCCTCGCCCACCCTACGACGCCACTCCCGGGGGTCACCACGCGCGAGTTCCCATGTAGGCTCCTTTCCCATACCAAGCAGCTCTCGACAAGAAACATCAACTTGCCCCAGCCACGAGCCTTGTGGGCGCCCCCTTGGCCTCCTCCACGCCGGATTGTCTCTTACAGATACAACCCGATGGGAAGGATCGGTTTCAGGGTAGCGTGCCACATGCCCATATAGGCCATATTGGCGCTGACGGACTATGCAGGTAATAGGCCTCGATTCAGTCTCACGGTGCAATCGCTGATTTGACACGTAATCATCCCAGCGATACCCCATGATTCTGCGAAGACACTTATTACCAAAGGCATTGATTCGTCTCTTCAAGTCACTATTTAGTGTCCATGTCTCACAACCATAGAGTAAGACAGGGATCACAAGCGACTTGAAGATCCGGATCGTTGTCCTCCTGCACAGGTACCGACAACGCCAAATACTCCCGCTGAGCGAGTCCATAACACCGTGGGCTATGCCAATCCCCCGTAAGGCTTCTTGACGTGACCCGCCGTCATTATGGACTGCGCTACCAAGGTATGTAAAACTTTCCAAGATCTCAATGTCCTCGCCACATGCATGAACAGACTGTACTGCTTCATCTAGTAAGTCTCCAAACACCTGGACCTTGGTCTTGAGCCAGGAGACCGCAAGTCCCAAAGGCTTTGCCTCCTCGTGCAGCGCCTCGAGAGCCATCACCAGGACCTCCAGCGACTCAGCAAAGATTACTGCATCATCGGCAAAAACAAGATCAGTGATCTTGGTGTTGCCGACGGATGCTCCACAATCACTTTGATCTACAACCTTGTCCAATACCCAGTCCATACAAGCGTTGAAAAGTGATGGGGCAAGGACGCACCCTTGCCTCACTCCTGTATTCACAGGAAAGAAGCTGGATACACCTGCCCCACACTTCACAGCACTCTCAATTTTTTTTTTTTTTTTTATTTCTCAGAGTTTTAAATATGCTTACCGCTAATGTTTCATAATTTCTTGTAATTCTTAATAATTAGTTAGCTTCCCTTATATGTAATATATATATTCAATTTTCCTTCTTGAATTGCCTTAAAAGCCAGGAGATGGGAGATAATAGTTAACTTAATTAAAGTTTTACTTATGAATTTATTGACTCTTAAACAAAAGTTAGAATGTGAGTGAATTATTTGCTAGAATGTATAGTATAGCAGATGTACTCCTAGTCTCTGGGGAAGCAGGAAATGACAGTACAGGGAAGTTAACCTTTTGTTTGAAGAATTAACTCTTGAATTGAGGGATAAATGTAATCACCTCCGAGTACCTCCGTTTGTAACATAAAATAACCTTACTGCACCTCAGATAATCTCCTCTACTAACTCGAAGTCTAATTCTAACACATCCGTTGCAGGTAGTTATTTTTGCCCCTGCCGAAGACTCTTCTTCAGGCCACTAGTGCTATTACGCCAAGTTTATCTGCCAGGGAATATATTTTTGTCTATGTAAGGATATTATAACACAAAAACTATTAATTTAGCAGCCAAGTGCTACAGGCACTCGTGTCAAAAGAGATTAATTACTGCCATTGGCACTCCTTATGCACATTTTATTGTTTAGAATACTATTCTAGCTGAAGGCAGCTCTTATCACTTCTTAGAGAATGATTAAATAAATACATTACTCTCTGATATGCCATGAAATAATATACATGCATATCTTAACGTGAAAATTTATATTACAGACCCGGAGTCTACATTTTTATTAGCTGAGATGCCGTACTCCGTAAATAATAGGTTAATAAATATAAATAATAAATAAATACTGCCAGTGTGATTACTCACGTTCTCAAGCCACTGCTGTGTTTTATCTTCACTCCACACTTCGTGTTATTAAGTGACTACGCGGTAGAGTTTTGGCAAACGCACTTCTTAATATTTGCAGGGATATTAACACATTACTAACAGACTGAGTTCATTTTTATTCTAATAACTCATGTTTAGATTCTGTTGTAAAGTATTTTACCAGTTTATTGATGACCTTAAGTGCACTGTCCTTATATCATTACTCCTGTTATACCAAACATTTGGTGGGATTCCTCTTTGCTATGTTGTCATGTAAACCCTCACCTTGTATAGGTACTTATAAGGAGCATCGGCAACACTGAGAATCGGTATAGTACACAACGATGTAACACCAGTTAGGTATACATGTCTTTATACAATCGCGAGGACGCATTGTTGTAAGGGGAGAGCGATATTAGCGTACTGGTTATATTATATGTATGTGTTAATCGATACTAATACAGGATGTCCGAGTGTCTGTGTGTCTTGTACTGGCGCCTAGCGGATGCTGAGTGTTGACACTTTTTGATGAGGTTATGTTGACGAAGTATCACGCCATGGCCCATAAGGATGACGTGGACAGTCAACCTGGTGTCTTGAAGCAACACGTAGACACACCTCGCCCCTGGCTCCAGAATGCACACACAAGTTGTGTGTGTGTCATCTCAGCGCACTGCCCAAGGATGATGACGCTGACGAGAGTGCAACAGGCCTGAGAGACATGTCCACCGGAACCTGTCAGTTCCGGCCTGCTTTCCTCATATGCTGCAACTAGCCGGAGAGAGGGCAGATTACGAGGAGACGCGTTACAGAGCGCTCCAACTCACGACACCTTTCAGAGTGTCTGTTTGTACTCCACGCCCAGGAGGTGTGGAGTACCTTGTCACGACATTAACTGTTCTGGCTCTGTCTATTAGACATTAGTTTCATTGGCCGTTGTAAAGAACCCCGTGACATTACTTAATGTATAAACCTTCACAAGTGTACATATATATATACATATATCGTTTGTAGTATATTATCTTACTCGAATCCTTTGGCACTAAAGAATACTTTTAAATTACTTAAGGAACCGCTCGACCACGTTTAGCCCATACCACTTTATTGATGTGTACCTCTGGGCAACGAAGCAAGTTACCTGCCCGTCAAGAGGGCATCATCCGGCAATCACCCTTACAGGTTAGTAACCAGTATCAACATGGTGTGAACCCGTTACCCGTAAAATAACCATACTAAAAAGGGTAACAGACCCACCACCACCACCACCCCAGGAAACAATCTTGTACGACCCACCACCGCCCCAGGAAACAATCTTGTACGACCCACCACCACCACCCCAGGAAACAATATTGTACGACCCACCACCACCACCACAGGAAACAATCTTGTACCACCCACCACCACCACCACAGGAAACAATCTTGTACGAAACCACCACCACCACCCCAGGAAACAATCTTGTACGACCCACCACCACCACCACAGGAAACAATCTTGTACGACCCACCACCACCACCACAAGAAACAATCTTGTACGAAACCACCACCACCACCCCAGGAAACAATATTGTACGACCCACCACCACCACCACCAGGAAACAATCTTGTACGACCCACCACCACCACCCCAGGAAACAATCTTGTACGAACCACCACCACCACCACCCAGGAACAATCTTGTACGACCCACCACCACCACAGGAAACAATCTTGTACGACCCACCACCACACACAGGAAACAATCTTTACGACCCACACACCACCACCCCAGGAAACAATCTAGTACGACAACCACCACCACCCAGGTAACAATCTTGTACGACCCACCACCACCACCAAGAACAATCTTGTACGACCCACCACCACCACCCCAGGAAACAATCTTGTACGACCCACCACCACAACTACAGGAAACAATCTTGTACGACCCCACCACCCACCCAGGAAACAATCTGTACCACCACCACCACCACCACACAGGAAACAATCTTGTACGACCCACCACCACCCCAGAAACAATCTTGTACGACCACCACCACCACCACCCAGGAAACAATTTTGTACGACCCACCACCACCACCACAGGAAACAATCTTGTACGCCCCAAACCACCACCCAGGAAACAATCTAGTACGACCACCACCACCACCCCAGGAACAATCTTGTACGACCCACCACCACCCCAGGAAATAATTTGTACGACCCACACCACACCACAAGAAACAATCTTGTACGACCCACACCACCACTCCAGGAACAATCTTACACCACCACACACAGGAAACATCTGTACGACCCACCACCACCCCAGGAAACAATCTTGTACGACCCACACCACCCCAGGAAACAATCTTGTACGACCCACACACCACCCCACAGGAAACAATCTTGTACGACCCACCACCACCCCAGGAAACAATCTTGTACGACCCACCACCCAGGAAACAATCTTGTACGACCCCACACCACCACCACAGGAAACAATCTTGTACGACCCACCATCACCACCACCACAGGAAACAATCTTGTACGACCCACCACCACCACAGGAAACAATCTTGTACGACCCACCACCACCACAGGAAACAATCTTGTACGACCCACCACCACCACCACCACAGGAAACAATCTTGTACGACCCACCACCACGCCAGGAAAACAATCTTGTACGACCCACCACCCACCACCAGAACAACTTGTACGACCCACCACCACCACAGGAAACAATCTTGTACGACCCACCACCACCCCAGGAAACAATCTTGTACGACCCACCACCACCACCCCAGGAAACAATCTTGTACGACCCACCACCACCACAGGA
>JACEEZ010019399.1:557500-565000 GCA_016584305.1 Chionoecetes opilio
GTCTGGAAAAGTCATTCTTACACTTTTCAATGCGATCGTACGTCCTCATTTTGAATATTGCGTTCAGTTCTGGTCACCCTACTATAGAAAAGACAAGTGCTTGTGGGCCCTTCGGACCCATGTACTGATTTTTGTAGTAGTAGTATATATTAGACAACAATGTGAGTGCAAACTCCAATCGTGTTGTTGCTGTCGTTGGTCACTCGTCAAAGTATCTCGGGGTAATCACGTTTCGTGTGATTCCACGGGGCGCCAACACTTCGACGGCATCAGAACAACCAACCCTTGACAGGCGGATGTAGAGTTGGCCGTGCGTGGAGTATATTAGAATCTCGACCCCAAGCACACACACACACACACACAGACACACACACACACACACACACACACACACACACACACACACACACACACACACACACACACACACACACTGCACGCACGCACGCACGCACGGACACACATGCACACACACACACACACATGCACATACACACACACATACATGTATGCACACACACTACTCACACACGCACACAAACGCACACACACACACATGCACGCACGCACGCGCAGACACATATGCACACACACGCATACACACATGCATGTTTGCACACACGCACGCACGCACACACACACACAAACGCTAAGTCCTCGAGTCTACGGAGAAAGTGGAATGCGGCAAGACATTACCGCAGAGTTTTTTCCTGTAATCTAATATTCCTAAAAGTGTTTTTAGCCCAAAACCCCCCTTCAAAATGATTCAATCGACATGAGACCAAGCTGCTTACCACCTATGATTTATTTGCGATTTTATGAGCCTACTCTCATCAAAATTGAATATACAGTTTCGGCTACCCAAAACAGACAGACAGACAGACACACGGCTACTCCTATAGTATATTAGATATAATCAAACTGGAGAGAGTACAAAAAAAAGTTACTCCAAGCTTGCGAAACAAGCCATACGAAGAGCGATTGAAGGAACTTAACTTGTTCAGTTTGTCAAAACGTAGGTTGCGAGGAGACTTAATAGAATTGTTTAAAATGTTCCATGACTTCAATAATGTTAACATAAACGACTATTTGAATATTGATTGGACAAGCACTACTCGTAGTAATGGATACAAGATCATTGGTAAGCGATGTCGGTCACATGAAGCGAAGCACTTTTTCTTGAATAGAGTTGTTAATATTTGGAACTCTCTTCCAGCACAAGTAGTTAATAGTAACACGGTTGAGGCGTTTTAAGAACAAACTAGATAAATACTTAGAGCCAGATTGTCAAATGTCCTCTTAGGTGAAGAGTGTACTTCGTCACGTAATTGGTACCGTCAAATTGTTTTGAGCCGCGACGGATATCGTGGCATCGCGGTGAAGGTAAACAAACCAAGACCAAGCACAGACCATGTCTTCACCATTCCCTTCACTGGCGCTGATCTCCTCTGTACTTTCCATCCCATTATTGGATATGATAAAGACATTTCAGTGACTGTGTTACTTTTTACTTGTTTATTGACGAAATTAACCTTTGTGCGTAATAAAAAGAGTGGTTTGTAATCTAACCGGGAGACACACATGCACGCATAGCACAGGCGGGGGGCAGAGTGGGGCGGGGCGCACTTGTTTTCGTATTTTCGTATTCATTCAGGTCACTTCCCTGGTTTTTGAGACACTAACTATTATTTCCCAACCAAGTTTCAATGATTTTTGTGATGGAGATACATTGTTGCACAGCACAGACGTGGCATAGTACTCCTTCGGGCATACCAAACTTACCGTGACGGGACTACACCAAGGGAAAAGACGTGGAAGGATTCAACGTTACCCTGGGTCCCCGTGTAGCGCTGAGAACTCGTCGTGTGGTCCCGTCATGGGGCGGGAAAGGCGACATTTAACAATCTGGCCCTTAGCATCAACTGCCCAACTCGATCACTTCGGCCCTATGTAATTTTTTTTAATTTATAAATACAACTTTTTTTTTTTTTTTTTTTTTTTAGAGTACGTCTCTCCTTTAATCTTTCCTATAAAATTCCATGGCAGTTTTTCTATACTGTATGGTGGTTTTTTTCTCTGTTTTTTCCTGCCAGCCTCGGCCAGAGGGAGAGGTAGATGCGGAGGAGCCTTCAACTTTGCTATTCTTTTACCTCTAACACGTAGAAACTATAGTGGTAGAAAGTAGTCACACAGGCAGCCTCGTTTGGACCAGTAGCGCTGTTGCTGTCTGTTTTTCCTTCGTCTTCCTTTGTATTCCTTTGTACATCACGCTTAAACCCCAACATACCCTCAGATCACCCCTACACACACCCTATCATATCACCCTCCCACACACACACCCTCAGATCACCCCCACACCCCTCATCCGCTCAAGGGCCGGGGCACGCGAGGATCGGGGGCCCATTACCGCAAGATGACGGTGGCTTCAGCGTGGAAGGGAGCCGCCATCACCATTATCCCGCTCACTTGTGCCTGTGTCCTGCCGCCATTATGGGAGGGGAGGGGGAGAGGCAGGGGGTTGGGGGGAGGCAAGAAGTGGTGAGTGCGAGCATGGTGAATGAGGGAAGGTTGAGGGGGAGGAAGGAAGGAAGGAAGGAATGAGAAAGCGAAGGAAGGAAAGAAATGCTGAACAAGAAAATGTGGGAAGTGGTATAGAGTCAGCTGTGTGTGTGTGTGTGTGTGTGTGTGTGTGTGTGTGTGTGTGTGTGTGTGTTGTGTGTGTGTTTCTTGTGTGGTGTGTGTGTGTGTGTGTGTGTGTGTGTGTGGTGTGTGTGTGTTGTTGCGTGTGTGTATGCTTGCGTGTGTGTGTGTGTATGTGTGTGTGTGTGTGTGTGTGTGTGTGTGTATGGTGTTGTGTGTGTGTGTGTGTGTGTGTGTGTGTGTGTGTGTGTGTGTGTGTGTGTGTGTGTGTCGTTCCCTAATTAACAGCACCGTTGGATGTGTTCGTCTTCCTGGAAGCTGAGGTATTAAGTGTCACATTAGGAGGAGAAGGAGGAGGAGGAGGAGGTGATAGCAAAGGAGAAGGAAGGAGCAAGTGATTGGTTATAGAGAAGGACAAGCAGGAGGAGGAGGAGGAGGAGGCGTAGGAGGAAAGATGAAGAAAGGAGAGTAAGGAGGAAGAGCGTGCCATTAGGGGAGGCAGGAGGCAGGCATTCAACATACTATCTAATCACAACAAAAACTTAGATGCGAAGAAATTAAGTGTAGCGGCGCGAATAAAGTGTGTGATGAGGCGAGGGTGTGAGGTGGAGGGAGGTAAGATGAGTAGAGGAGGGATGTTGATGAGGCGAGGGTGTGAGGTGAGTGAAGTGAAAGTGAGGTAAGATGAGTAGAGGAGGGATGTTGATGAGGCGAGGGTGTGAGGTGGAGTGAGGTAAGATGAGTAGAGGAGGGATGTTGATGAGGCGAGGGTGTGAGGTGGAGGGAGGTAAGCTGTGTAGAGGAGAGAGGAGGAGGAGGAGGAGGACGTGTATCCATATACCAAAACGCCATAATATCATACCATTATAGCGCCAAACGACTTTATATAAATGCATGTAAACACGAGGTGCGCACATAATAAGTAAGCTTCACACTTATATAATAACCTGTAAATAAAACTCAGTACTCACCAGTGACTCATTTATTTGTTAATTGGATAGCCATTCATCTTTTGCACCATCTTAAGCCTGCCAGGGACCGAGTCAGCTAAGGTATGAGCAGTAGAAGGGGAAATTTCTGACCACACCTTACGAAGAGGTTAGAAGAGGTGGAGTGAGGTAAGGTGTGTGTGTATACAGGGGACAGTGTAGGTGAGTGGCTATGCATGTTGGCCTTTCATCGTCACTCACAAACCCACTCCGCTATGCCCGCCACTCACTTTGTCGCCTGAATAAATGGCAAGGAAGCAGTGTGTGTGTGTGTGTGTGTGGTGTGTGTGTGTTCGGTGTGTGTGGTGTGTGTCTGTGTAGGGGGGGGATACTTCACAACTATATATATAAGGTTCAGGGCGCGCCATCTCAATCACAATATATGTCTGATTGGATGAAAATTTGGTGTGTGAAAAGCGTGCGAGGCGAGAATGAGGAAGTGTTGCCAGCCAGCCAGGAAGTGCAGCGAGGACACACACACACACACACACACACACACACACACACACACACACACACACACACACACACACACACACACACACACACACACACACACACGCACACACACACACACACACACACACACACACACACACACACACACACACACACACACACACACACACACACACACACACACACACACACACACACACACACACACACACACACACACAGTCACACACACACACAGTCACACACACACACAGTCACACACACACACACACACACACACACACACACACACACACACAGTCACACACACACACACCACACACACAGGCACACACACAGTCACACACACAGTCACACACACACACACACACACACACACACACACACACACACACACACACACACACACACACACACACACACACACATACACACACAGGGATTGGCCACCAGACTCCTTAATTAGATCGTCCCGGTATATAATGGAATACCAGGCGCTGTTCCGTTCTCCTTGCCGCCTCCTCATGCCTTCCATGCGAGGCCCCGACACCACCACCACCATGGAGGTAATATGGTAGTATAAAAAAACTAATGAAAGGAGTTGACTTGAAACTGAAAATACGACATAAATAAAAAAAATACGGATTTACATGAATTGGAAACTTTTAAGTCGATGTGACAGGAATAAAAAGACAAAAATGAATAAAATAAAAAGAAATGCAGAATGAATGGCGATAATTATGGACGAAGGTGTACCCATACTACCTCCACGACCACCACCATGCACTCCACGCCTCCAAAGAGCCGCTTTGTTCCCACGTCACTATTGTCTTTACGGGTGGACGGACAAGGCGTCAGGGACCTTTGTGTGTGTAGCCTAAACCCCCTGATACCTACGCTAACCTCGCTAAGGGTGATAGCAATGTCGGGAAGGATGTGGAGGAAGCAAGGAAGATACAGTCACAGTGGTATATGCCAAGTGCTCGAATGTTTTACCGCGCGGAATCAAGATCGCGTGAATACTATAGTTGCCACACGTTAACTTGGCGAAAATTGGGCCCCCTCACTCCCCCCTTCCGAACGCACGGGATTGGCTGAGGTGTTGGGTGTTGGGGCTTTAGGGCGGGACTTGGAGTAATGCATTCTCACCCAACACCTCTAGTTGTACACTTTCGCTGCCTGATTCTCGTCTTCCCCGGACACTTACGAGTATAAAAGATACAAATGCTTGTGGGCCCTTCGGACCCATGTATTGATGTTTGTAGTAGTAGTATATATTAGACAACATGTGATTGCAAACTCCAATCGTGTTGTTGCTATCGTTGGTCACTGGTCAAAGTGCCTCGGGGTAGACCACGTTCCGTGTGATTCCAACACACACACTCACACACGCACACAAACGGTAAGTCCATGAGTCTACGGAATTAGTGAAATACGGCAAGACGTTACCGCAGAGTTCATTCCTTTAATCTAATCTCTGAAAAGTGTTTTTAGCCCAAAACCCCCCTTCAAAATGATTCCGTTGACATGGGACCAAGCCGCTTACCATCTACGATTTATTTGCGATTTTTTGAGCCTATTCTCATCAAAATTGAATTTACAGTTTCGTCTACCCAAAACAGACAGACAGACACACAGCTACTCCTATAGTATATTAGATGCAGTCAGTCACCCAGGAGGCAGTAAGATGAGGTGTGTGTCCCCCCTAGATCAACTGACAATATCATTTAAGTAGTAGTAGTAATAGTAGTAGTAGTAGTAAAGTGGCAGTAGTGATTTGATCATGTGTCCTTCCGCTATGCTTTCCCCGCCCCGCCCCAACACAGCCGCCCCGCCATCCTCATCTCCAGGGGCGGGATAGATTATTTTATTCCTTTTGTTTTAAACGTCTTGAATATTTATACTTTTATGACAAGATGTCTCACTAAGCTGTAACATAAGTAAAGGTAAAGATGGGAGCATACGCTAAGCTGCGCGTGGCATGCGGTGCTCATCTCCGTGGCATTAGCCCTTAGAGCCTGTGGCGGGTGAGAACCCGTTACCCCGGGACACAGGGCTAGTGTGACTCCCGGGTTACCACAGTTACCTTCCCCAGGTTACCCCAGGTACCCATTTATCAACCCCGAAAGGAAGGACGAACAGCTGGGTGGGCTGGTCACCGACTTGCCCTGGCCCGGGATCGAACCAGGGCCCGCAGATTCGTAGCCAGGCACGCTAGCCACTACACCACGGAGGCGACAAGTAACATAGGCCGTTGTGTAAATCTCTCTCTCTCTCTCTCTCTCTCTCTCTCTCTCTCTCTCTCTCTCTCTCTCTCTCTCTCTCTCTCTCTCTCTCTCTCTCTCTCTCTCTCTCTCTCTCTCTCTCTCTCTCTCTCTCTCTCTCTCTCCCCCCCCCCAGGCAGATGACCGTGCGGATGGCGGCTGAAGAATAACTGACCGTGACAAATATAATTAATTCATAAAGAGCGTGTCTGGCTATTCGGCTGGGGAGGGAAGAGGAAGCGAGGGAGGAGAGGGGGGGCGAGGGGGTTAGGGGGGGTAAAGGGGTAGGGAGGGGAAGGGTGAGGGGGGTGATGACGCGGCAACCCTCAGCCTTTATAGGGAAGAGAGTCGAGAATTGGGCTTTTATGTTCTGCCTAAACGACCTTTGAAGCCAATTGGCAGAGAGAGAGAGAGAGAGAGAGAGAGAGAGAGAGAGAGAGAGAGAGAGAGAGAGAGAGAGAATGATTGGTTGGCTCTCAAAGGGATCACAGGAGTCAACCATCATTATCATCATCATCATCATTATCATCATAATGTTCCATAAGTGATGGGTTTTTTCCATTTTTTTATTTATTTATTTTTCTTCAATTATCATTTTTCTCCCCCGCCGTTCTTCTCTATATATTTTCCTTTCTCTCCAAATTGTTTTTTTTTGTTCCTATTTTGTTTCACTTCTGTCTATATTTATCCTATCTTTTTATCCTTTTTATCTTTTTTTCTATTTTTTTTATCCTTTTATCTCTTATATATATATATTATATATATATATACTTTATTTTATCTCTTATATATATATATACTTTATTTTATCTCTTATATATATATACTTTATTTTATCTCTTATATATATATACTTTATTTTATCTCATATATAATTATATACTTTATTTTATCTCTTATATATATATACTTTATTTTATCTCTTATATATATATACTTTATTTTATCTCTTATATATATATACTTTATTTTATCTCTTATATATATACTTTATTTTATCTCTTATATATATATATACTTTATTTTATCTCGTATATATATATACTTTATTTTATCTCTTATATATATATATACTTTATTTTATCTCATATATATATATACTTTATTTTATCTCATATATATATATATATATATACTTTTTTTTTCTT
>JACEEZ010019399.1:570000-580000 GCA_016584305.1 Chionoecetes opilio
AGTTCAAGGTTATTTTTTTGTGACATAAACGAGGAAAAATATTGTGAAAAGTTGTTAAAAGGTTGTTTTTATTACGTTTTGTTTTTATTGGGGGGGAATGGGGGGGTTATTTATGTAATGGTGGTGATTTTTTGTTTTAAATTTGTTTTGAGGGGGGCGGGGGGGGGCGTGGGGGGGCAATGCTGTTAATGGTTATTGTGTTTGTTGATTATACTGTGTTTGTTTAGCGTTGTTGAAGGCGATGAGAGTAACCCTGTGTGCCATTATTAAAGCTGTGTTTATTCTCTCTATGGGTTCTCTTTGTTAGGCCACACCGTAACTCTTGTCATGGTATGGTAAAAAAATATAATTCCTCTATTCTATTAAAGCTTCATTATTTTGTTTTACTTATGTAGGTGAAAGGCTATTATTTAACTATCATTTAACTGTCATTACTATCATAACTATCATTAACTATCATAACTATTATTAACTATCATAACTATCATTATTCTCTTCATTCTGTAAACTCATCGTAATTCTTGTCAAGGTAAAAATAATATAATCCCTCTATTCTGTATAAAGCTGAATGTATTTTGAAGGTGAAAAGCTTTATTCTCTTCATAATGTGAATTCATCATTATTCTTCTCATGGTATAAAAGCTTTAATTCCTCAATTATTTCTAAAGCTTAATTAAATTTGTAGGTGAAAAGCTTTATTCTCTTTTTTTTCACTCATCATTTTTCCTCAAGGTAAAAAAGTTAATTAATTCCTAAAGTGAAAATTCTCAAGTTAAAAAATATATTTTCCCTAATTGCTTTATACAGCTGCATTAATGTTCAAGGTAAGAAGACTTTATTTGCTATAGTCTATGTAGAAATTAATTGTCATTCGCCCGCGAGAACTTGTGCCTTTTAGTTACCTAATTATTAATTTATTTGGATTTGTCTGTATCCTAAACGTGTCTTTTTTGTTGTCTGGTTGTGGTTGTCGTATTGGTCTGTGTGTGTGTTTGTCTGCGTCTTTCTCTCTCTCTGTGTTTGTCTGCGTCTCTCTCTCTCTGTGTTTGTCTGCGTCTCTCTCTCTTTGTGTTTGTCTGCGTCTCTCTCTCTGTGTTTGTCTGCGTCTCTCTCTCTGTTTGTCTGCGTCTCTCTCTCTCTCTCTCTCTCTCTCTCTCTCTCTCTCTCTCTCTCTCTCTCTCTCTCTCTCTCTCTCTCTCTCTCTCTCTCTCTCTCTCTCTCTCTCTCTCTCTCTCTCTCTCTCTCTCTCTCTCTCCTTGCTTTAATATAATCGTTTCACTCCTCCACACACTTCCGCCATTCCTCTCGGATTTTCCTTTAAATTACCCAAAACAAATGTTTTCATCGCTCTCTCTCGCCACCCGCGCTCACACATTTATCCAGGCTCTCACACCTGCTTCACACACACACACACACACACACACACAAATTCCCGGGGATTTTCCACTGACAAATTCGGGCTGTTACTGTCCCCCTTGAGCAAGGGGATGGGGGTGTGTGATGTGTGAGGTCCCAGCATTACCCAAAGATCGGTCATAATGGACTCCAAGCTCGCTCCAGGAGGGTGAAACTGGCGATCACGAGTCCGCCTCGCGTGGACAAGACCATGGGTGAATGACACACACACACACACACACACACACACACACACACACACACACACACACACACACACACACACACACACAGTGGTGGGCCAGCTGCCTTCAGGTGGTGGAGGCGGGGGCGTCACGGCCAAGGGTGTCAGGGAATATCTTGCCGGGAACACAGTAGACTGTAGATTTTCCTTTGATTGTATGGCGGTGGTGAAGGAGAGAGGGAAGGAATGGCCGGTGTCGCTCCATCTTTCGTGCCTCAAAAATTGTATGTGATATTTCTCGTTGACAAGCGAGGCTGCGCCGTAAGGGAACGTGTGGCCGGGGAGCATATTCCCGTCTTCTGGAAGAGTATGTGGTCTAGGGATGTCAACAGCCAATCACGGTTGTCACAACTCGTGCCGTCACATAAAGGGGTGGATCTAACGTGATCGCCGTGAACTTCCCTAACACCCTTCAATACCTCTCCTCTCACCCCCTTAAACTTTCTTTCACCCCTCTTAACCTCATGCTTTGTTTCACCCCTTCAATACCTGAAGGTATGAAGGGGAAAGTTTAAGGGGGTGAGAGGGGAGGTATTGAAGGGGTGAAACAAAGCATGAGGTTATGAGCGGTGCAAGGGGAGGTATTGAAGGGGTGAAGGGAGGTATTGAAGGGTGTAAGGGAAGTTCACGGCGAGCACGTTAGCTCCACCCCTTTATGTGACGTCACGAGTTGTGACAACCGTGATTGGCTGTTGACATCCCTAGACCACATACTCTTCCAGAAGACGGGAATATGCGGGCGGGGCGGGGCGGCACACGTGCACCTTGCATGGGCAGGCCGGGCATCAGCGGTGGCATCAGCGGGGCATCAGCGGTGGTAGTTTATCGCGTGTTTGCCTTATCGTTGTGGCGGCGTGAGGGGCACGGGGAGCGACCCCCACGAGGGCCCTGGGGGTGGATTCTCCTCGTGGTGAAGCCCTGCGCGGCGGTGTCCCGCGGGAGGTGGACCACGCCGGGCACGAGGCTCCCCAGTCTCCAGGCCCAGGCAGCATCGGGGCCCCGGCGACCCAAGGCGCGTATTTGTTGGTCATTGTTTTTGTGTGAGGAGCGTGGCGGTGACGGCTGGCTCGGTGCCAGGACGACCCCCGATCCCCCTCAGCCCTCCCTCCCCTCCCTACCCCCCTCTGGGGTCACTAAGGTGTGCTGGGGTCCAGGAGCTACCATTAACACCGGGGAAGGTGGACTGGTGCCTCCAGCCATTAGCAGGACAACGCACTGCCCGTGCTGCGTCCATGTCAAGCCTCAGGTGTTGTACAGGATGTGGCCAAGAGGGAGGCGTGGTGGGGGTGTTTGTCGCTCAGTCAGCGGTGGTCACGGCGCGGCGGTGTGGCAGCGTAAGGCTGCCCGCCCTGGAGGGTGTGTACAGACAGTGTGTGGCAGCGTGAGGCTGCCCGCCTTGGAGGCTGTGTACAGTGTGTGATAGGGTGAGGCTGCCCGCCTTGGAGGCTGTGTACAGTGTGTGGAAGCGTGAGGCTGCCCGCCTTGGAGGCTGTGTACAGTGTGTGGCAGGGTGAGGCTGCCCGCCTTGGAGGCTGTGTACAGTGTGTGCAGGGTGAGCTGCCGCCTTGGGCTGGTACAGTGTGTGGCAGGGTGAGGCTGCCCGCCTTGGAGGGTGTGTACAGTGTGTGGCAGCGTGAGGCTGCCCGCCTTGGAGGCTGTGTGCAGTGTGTGGCAGGGTGAGGCTGTGTACAGTGTGTGGCAGCGTGAGGCTGCCCGCCTTGGAGGCTGTGTGCAGTGTGTGGCAGGGTGAGGCTGCCCGCCTTGGAGGCTGTGTAGTGTGTACAGTGTGTGGCACAGCCGCCCTCAGGCACAGACAACATCCTGCCAGCGTCGCGGCGCTCCCTTCCTCCACGCCCCGCCGCGAGGGTTGCTCAGGGAGGCCAATCCTGGTATGGGGACAGGTCCAGCGTGTGTGTGTGTGTGTGTGTGTTCACGTATACGGTCTTGTCCACTGAGCTGGACTAGCGATCGCCTCCCGAAAAGAGCTTGGAGCTCGTAGTGACCGATCTTGGGGTAATGCTGGGACCTCGTAGACCACACTCCCCCATCCACTTGCTCAAGGGTGACTGTAACCGCTCGAATTTGTCAGCGAAAAATCCCCGAGAGCGAGCGGGGTCTGGGATCGAACACCTGACCACGGAATGGCCTGTGGTACAGTACTCTTATCCACTTGACCACGCAGGCGGCGCTTGTGTGCGTGTGCGCCAGCGCCTCAGCGCCTTCAGCTTCCTTGCATGGCACTAATTGATAGACTTTTCCTACATTTTTTCCTTTGCTTTCTCCTTCCTTTCCGGTGTTCTTGGTCTTCTTCCCTTCCTTCCTCTTGTCCTCTCAACGCACCGGCCCGCCTCCCGCCTCCTCCATCTACCCTCCCTCCCTCCCTCCCTCCCTCCCTCCCTCCCTCACAGGAGAAATGCACCTTTATTTCCTCCGCTCCAATAACTATTGAAATACAGCTGTAGCCGAAGCCCCGCATATTATTGTTGAAACTTTACGGTAATGCGGGACTCGTCCCTCCACCTCCCCTCCCCTCCACCTCCCCTGCCTCCCCTCTCCCCTGCCTCCCCTCTCCCCTGCCTCCCCCTTCCCCGGGCCGGAAGGCTTGTTGGCAAACAGCGCACGCCACGCTTGTGCCAAGTTGTCCTGAAGAACACACGATATCGACAACCTATTTGTTATTGTTTATTGATACAGCACGCCTACAGCGTGCGTCTTGCCGGCCCGCGAGGAGGGGGGGGGGAGCATCATGTGTGAGGGGGGGAGGTGTGTGGCATGGGTTGTGGGGTGATCAAGGTGTGCATCCCTCCACCCCTGCACAGGTAGGGTGTGTGTGGGGGGAGTGCCGCGTGCAGGCCTGGGCGGGAGTAACGCGGCGTGACGAGGCGAGGGATAAGGCGAGGCCGCGATGCGAGGTGAAGGATGTCTCGTCCAACTTTCACGACGCCATACTGCAAATGGGACGCCATCGCGACGCCTAGTGGTGATCCGCGACGCCAGCCTTTACGACGCCACTACTGCCGCTGCTGATGCTGCTGTTATTGCTGTTGTTGACACTACCACTGCTGTTATTGTTGTTGCTGACACTGCTACTGCTGTTATTGCTGTTGTTGACACTACCACTGCTGTTATTGCTGTTGCTGACACTACCATTGCTGTTATTGCTGTTGCTGACACTACCACTGCTGTTATTGCTGTTGTTGGCACTACCACTGCTGTTATTGCTGCTGCTGACACTACCACTGCTGTTATTGCTGCTGTTGCTGACACTACCGCTGCTGTTATTGCTGTTGCTGACACTACTACTGTTATTGCTGTTGCTGACACTACCACTGCTGTTATTGCTGCTGTTGCTGACACTACTACTGCTGTTATTGCTGCTGTTGCTGACACTACTACTGCTGCTATTGCTGTTGCTGACACTACCGCTGCTGTTATTGCTGCTGCTGACACTACCACTTCTGTTATTGCTGCTGTTGCTGACACTACTACTGCTGTTATTGCTGCTGTTGCTGACACTACTTCTGCTGTTATTGCTGTTGCTGACACTACTACTGCTGTTATTGCTGTTGCTGACACTACCGCTGCTGTTATTGCTGCTGTTGCTGACACTACTACTGCTGTTATTGCTGTTGCTGACACTACCGCTGCTATTATTACTGCTGCTGACACTGCTGCTGTTATATGTAATTGCTGCCACTGCTGTTGTTGGTACTTATGCAGCTTCTGTTGTTTGCAATGCTGCTGCCGCCGTCCAGCTGGTGTCAGTGCATAAAACCCTCACAAAGTTTTCCTTCAAATCGCCGAGGGAGATTAACCCCTTGAGACCCAGAACGTAATTTCCATAGTAATTTGTCCACCATTAGATGATTTTTAGCGACTATAAGCAATGTTTTATAGATATGACCTGTTTAGTATCCTTGTCGACTAACTAATTTGGTATTTTAAGTTACTTTTCGTTATTTTATGGCTAACAACATACATTTTTTTATAGCATAGAAAATATTTCGGCGTGAAGGGGCTAACACATGGCAGCGCGGGACAAAACATGAAAAAAAGGGAAATATTTACTTATTGGTTGAGGAAGCAAAATGAGCGGCACATGATGCTTCCCTTGCCTCCCTTTACTATCCATCTCCCTCCCTCCCTCCCTCCCTCCTGCCTTCCTTCCTTCGTTGCTTCCTTCCTTCCTTCCTTCGTTGCTTCCTTCCTGCCTTCCTTCCCTCCGTCCCTCCCTCCCTCCGTCCCTCCCTCCCTCCCTCCCTCCCTCCCTCCCTCCCTCCCTCCCTCCTCGGCCTTCCTTCCTTCGTTGCTTCCCTCCGTCCCTCCCTCCCTCCCTCCCTCCCTCCCTCCTTCCTTCCTTCCTTCCTTCCTTCCTTCCGGCCTTCCTTCCTTCCTTCCTTCCTTCCTTCCTCCTTCCTTCCTCCCTTCTATCCCCCTCCTCTCCCCCTCTTCTCTTCTCCTTCCTTCTTCCTCCTCCTTCCTTCCTTCCTCCTCCCTCCTCCTCCCTCCTCCCTCCCTCCTCCCTCCCTCCCTCCCTCCCTCCCTCCCTGACGCAATAATATGTGTGAAAGGGTGTGTTACTACCCTTAATTCGAGGCATGATTGTGGTGGCGTGATGGTTAGGAGAGAGAGAGAGAGAGAGAGAGAGAGAGAGAGAGAGAGAGAGAGAGAGAGAGGAGAGAGAGAGAGAGAGAGGGAGAGAAGGGGAGATGTAGGTATCACAAGACATAGACAGACACACCGAAACGAGATCCCTGGACTGAGGCGGATCAGCGAAACGACCCCAACTGAGACGACCCCACACACACACACACACACACACACACACACACACACACACACACACACACACACACACACACACACACACACACAGGGTAACTGATGTGGGCGGTAGGTAATTGGATCATTGCGTCTTGGGGCTCATCGCGGCGCGGGAGTCCTGGTGGGGGGGCAAAGAGGAGTGCAGGGGCGTGTGTAGGGATGGGGGGCCATGGAAGGGGGTCCTGGATGGGCGTGTGTGAGTGGGGGGGGGGGGCGTCACTCCCTCCCGCCGTACGTAATGCCTCCGGGGAGCTACAAGGACAACAAGGTATATATATATTCCTGTAAGCCTTCAGGAGTGGGCTCGCCTTAGCTTTCTTCCCCCTTTTGACCACACACACACACACACACACACACACACACACACACACACACACACACACACACACACACACACACACACACACACACACACACACACACACACACACACACACACACCAAGGACTCAATCATCACACAAGGAACTACCTCGTGTAGGTCTCGCGGCCTCTTGTAGCTTCCTTATTTTCTTATGTTCTTACAAGATCCTATGGTTGGTCGCCTCGCTGGCCACACTTAGGGCCAGTTGCAAGAAGTGGACATTTTCCATCGAGTACACGATAGTGAGTGGGGCGCCCGACCGTCGTGATACTCCATTGATAAGTTTCATGAACGGCTGGGCTGGTTTAGCCCCCATCGGCATGATGACCGGACGTCGGGAGCGAAGTGTACCAAACCGTGCGATAAATAGAACGATAATGTTTACTACTAGAAAGAAATTCATACCTGTCAGTTCTTTCATGAATTATTGTTTGCTATGACATAAAAATAAACTAATACTTGTATTAGCAATGCTGTTTTCAAAAGAAAGAGACGGTACGAAAAGATTTCACAAGTTCTGAGGTTGGTTATTTGAATGACAACGCCACGATGGCGTTCCAGTTGATCCTCCTCCTCCTCCTCCCCCCCCTCTCTCTCTCTCTCTCTCTCTCTCTCTCTCTCTCTCTCTCTCTCTCTCTCTCTCTCTCTCTCTCTCTCTCTCTCTCTCTCTCTCTCTCTCTCTCTCTCTCTCTCTCTCTCATGTTACCATTCATTTGCGTTTCCAGATGATTTTAGTCAGTATTGTTTTGCCATATTACTTATTATCATGGCGAAATGGTAACTGCATAAAAGTATCCAACACATACATTCATCATAGTTAAAGTGCTGTTCACTTGTATCCCTGCCAGAATAGCGAGCGGGTATTACTGTTGTTTAGGGCTGCAAGGATCCGTTGAGGAACCATATCTGGTGATGCCCTATGATGCTATCACAGGCGTGGTAGTTAATCAGTCTTCTTCAGGAAGACACAGGTAAGGTAGATATATGACAATTAACGTGTCATCGTGAAAAGTGGATGGACTCCGCCCGCCCTCCACCCGCTTGATATTGCCCGCCGCTGCCAATAGGTGGCGCGGACATCCGCTTGTCTTGAGTTCACGGCAACTGAAAATGATTAATTAGCTGCCTTTTTGGCTAAGTAACCGCGTTGATTCTACTCAGAAATGTGTCATATTGAATATGTTGATTATTGATGTTCAATGGAAGTATTTAATAATATATGGTGCTCATCGATCATCTCATCGGTAGGGGGTTACCGCCCGACCATTTTTTCCTGATGGGGCACACGATGAGGGGTGAAATGACGCTGTTCTTGAACCTGTGCAGTCGGGCATTTCCACGCCGGGACCCTATAGGGCACACGACAAGACCTTCTTGCAACTTTCCCTTAGACCGCCGCTGGTCACCTGGATAACGCACGCGCGCGCACGACGCGAGCACGCACGCCGACACACACACCACACACCACACACCACACACACACACACACACACACACACACACACACCAACGCACACTACACACCACACCACCACCACACACCACACCACACACACACACACACACACACACACACACACACACACACACACACACACACACACACACACACACACACACACACACACACACACACACACACACACTTCTTCCCCAAGGCAGGTTTGGTACCGAGGCCGCCGCGGCATCTTGTTGGGTAATAAGCGGCAAACCTATACAGGCTGCGGGAAGCCGTAACCGCTTTGGTAATTATTGAGTATTGGCGAAGGCTTGTGTGCAGGCCGGGCTGTTGTGTGCACGGGACGCTCGCCGGCCTGCCGTGAACCTGCTGCGTGCTGTTATATGTGTGAAGGATGGTGGCCTGCTGCTGCTGCTGCCCGGCCTGCTGGGAAGGTTGTGAACGGGGAAGCGAGTCCGTTTTGGTGGGGTGAAAAAAACTGCTTAACATCTTAGTCCTGCGTAGGGATTGAAGAGGGAAGTGAGCTTGTTTTGGTGGTGTGAAGGGGCGGGGTGAAAAAAAACTGCCTATCTTCAAAATCTTGCAGACTTAGAAAACAGGCAGTTTCTTTTTTCAAACTCTTCCGATGGGTAGAGTTTGAACCGCGAAGTGAGTCCGTTGTGGGGATATGAAGAGGCGGTCTTGAAGGAACGCTGCCTGTCTTAGTCGTAGGAAGGTTTGGACAGGGAAGTGGGGTCCGTTTTGGTGGTGTGAAGGGGAGTGTTGAAAAAAGTCTTCCTGCATAGTAGTCTGGGGCGGCCTTTAGACTAGGAAGTGATTGTATTTTGGTGATCTGATTATGTTGGTGTGTGGAAGAAAGCCTGTCTTCCTTCTATATACTCCGACTGGGAGGGCTTTCAACAGGGAAGTCTATCGTTGCGTGTTCTTCCTATAGTAGTGTGCGATGCTGTCCCGTTGTGCTCCATGGAAGATTGAGAACAGGTTGTATTGGTAGCGATGTGCAGGAACTATCTCACTTGTCTACATGGGAAGGTTTTCTATAAGGAAATTTGTGTCGCTCCAATGCTAGTGTGGGAAAACGGACCCGCTTGTCTCCGCCGAAAACCCTCTATACTCGCCGCACGTTAAGTTGGCGAAAATGGGGCCCCTTCACTCCCCCCTTCCGAACGCACGGGATTGGCTGAGGTGTTGGGTGTTGGGTGAGAATGCCTTACTCCAAGTTCCCCCCTAAAGCCCCAACACCCAACACCTCAGCCAACCCGGTGCGTTCGGAAGGGGAGAGTGAGAGGGCCCCATTTTCGCCAACTTAACGTGCGGCGAGTATACATACAGTGTAGCAATACAGCATCTGCCTTGGTTCTTACGTGAGGCTTGTAAGGATAACTCAAACAACTGTACAGCCCAGTATAAGTCTTTGAAAAAACACAGCAAATATCCCGGTGCCATGACGCTACTTGTCCGGAAAAAGAACTGAAAATAAAACTCACGATATTCTTCTCGCCAAGTTTTTTGATCAAAGGAGTTTTTCATCATTCCGCGGACTTGACGACACTTGGGCGGGAAACTACCCTGCTATTTTTGCAAGTCCAACCCCTCGCCCGCCTTTTCCTCCCTCTCCCTCTCCCCACAACTTCCCTTCCCTTCCCTTCCCTTCCCTCTCCCCACCCTCCCTTTCCCCTTTCCTCGCCCACCCCTACCCTTACCCTCTCCCTGCT
>JACEEZ010019399.1:585000-592500 GCA_016584305.1 Chionoecetes opilio
AATTACCTAGGGAGGCGTGAGTAATTACCTAGGGGGGCGTGGGCCAAGAGAGAACAAGGAAGAAGTGTCAAGTATTTAACAGTAAGCTCGGCCTTCGCTTTAACATGAGTGTCGCGCGCGAGGGTGAGCGAAGAAAGTCGCCACAGAGAAGCAAGTTTGGCTGAAAAACTCTGCGCTGACGCCTTGCCGGGTTTCACTAACTCTCCCCTAGACTTTTATGCTAGAGTACTTTGGGTATTAGTGTTGCTATTTTTATTGGGTTTTATTATCATTATTATTATCATCATCATTATCATTATCATTATTATAATTGTTGTTGTTATTGTTATTATTATTATCATTATTATCATTATTATTATTATTTAGTCAAAATTACTAATATTATTATAATCATTAAGTTTCATTATCATTATTATTAATTTATCATATTATTATTACTATTATTCTTAATATAATTCTTCTTATTATTTTTTTTATCATTATTGTTATTATTATTATCATTATCATACGGCCAGAGCGTTATCTATTTTTGATAAAGCTCTCGCTCGTTTTCTCGCTCCCAGTGCGGCCGCACCCTGATAATTATTATTCCTTCGCTTGAAGAGTAGGCCGCCGCACACCAGAAGCAACACGAGCTACGCTACGTATGTGTGCTAGCTATGAATACCTAACTGGATAACCACTGCAGCAATTCAAAGACACGTAGCACACATACGTAGCGTAGCGCGCTTAGCTTCTGGTGTGTGGCGGCACGTAATCTAACTAAATCTCATGGATATATGTAAGGAGTTTGTGAATATTTATATGAATATTAACTGTTAAAAACACGCTTTTTTCTGTTTTTCTTTCTCCTTCAGGATTATTTTGAAATATCTTGGTTGAGGAAGTGAAGGGGGGCATGGAGGCATGGACCCACTACTGAAGGGGCGTGCTGGTGAAAAAGTGGCTTAGAACTTTAAAGAGATTACAATACGCCACAGTAATATATCACCTTAACGCACTTTTTACTCGCATCCAGACATGTCGCCGCATTCACCACTTGCACACTTTTTTGAGGCAATTAGTAGTTATCAATACCAAAATGATGCAGAAAGAATGAGTTAGCGAGGAGATGATGGCTTAAGATGCCTTGTATGATGACGGTGTGAAGATGACACGTGGGGAGACTTGTAAGGGAGGACAGAGAGGAGATGACGGGATAATGAAGTTAAGGGAAGGAAGGATCGATGGAGAGTTAGTCCGAGGAAGAAGGGAGCAGAGAGGCCTGAGGTGAAGAAGGAGAAAAGGAGAGAACAGGGAGATAAGAAATGTAGGAGAAATTAGAGAGATGAGAGAGTTGATGTGATAAACTGTAGAAAAATAAGAATGCAGAGAGAGAGAGAGAGAAGAGAGAGAGAGAAGAGAGAGAGAGAGAGAGAGAGAGAGAGGAGAGAGAGAGAGAGAGAGAGAGAGAGAGAGAGAGAGACTTAGGAAGGTAATAGACTCGAAAGAGGAATAAAAGAGGTGGAGGGAGAGGGAAGGAAGAAAGAGAATGACGGGGGGGGGGGGGGGGGTGGAATGTAGGAGCTTGAAGTGAACAGCAACATTCTGAGTCTTTGAGTAAATATTCTGTAAACCATGTCAAGGAGGTCACTTGTTAGAGAGAGAGAGAGAGAGAGAGAGAGAGAGAGAGAGAGAGAGAGAGAGAGAGAGAGAGAGAGAGACCTACCTTCCCTCCTCTCCTTGCTACACACTTCCTCTTCACCACATCAATATAACAGCCGCGTAAGTGTTCTCCAGCGATGTTTACTTGACGACTTGTGTGCCTCCTTACCACTGATGCCACTCCTCCTCCTCATCCCTACCTCCTCCTCCTCCTCCTCTCTCCTCCCTCCTCCTCCTCCTCCTCCTCCTCCTCCTCCTGTCTTCCTACTCCCTACCTTTTCCCCCCTAACTCTTCCTCCTTGCCCCTTCCTACTCTCTACCTCTTCCTCCTCCCTCCTGTCTTCCTACGCCCTACCTCCTATTCCCTACCTCCTCCTCCCTCATGCGCCTCCTCCTACTCTCTACCTTCTCCATACTTCTTCCTGCCTACCTCTTCCTCTTCCTCCTTAACTCTTCCTCCTCCTTTCCTCTCCTCCTTTCGAATCATAGAAAGTATTTGATAAGTTACTACACAACAGGCTACTCAGTAAAAGTATACATAACAGTTACACAGGAAATGTTTACAGATGACTGGGTGTTACAGTTACCATTGTTACCACCACCACCACCACTACTATTGTGGTGGTGGTGGTGGTGGTGGAGATTACCTATTTGATTCCGTATAGAGAGGCCGATAGTTAACAGGTGAACAATTACAACTCTACCTTTATCTACTCCCATTTTAGAACACCTTTGTTTTCATCCCTTCTCTGTCGTCTCTTTCTCTCTAATCCTACTTTTTTCTCTACTTTCTTGCTTGCTTTCTCTACTTTCGTGCTTGCTTTCTCTACTTTCTTGCTTGCTTTCTCTACTTTCTTGCTTGCTTTCTCTACTTTCTTGCCTGCTTTCTCTACTTTCTTGCCTGCTTTCTCTACTTTCTTGCTTGCTTTCTCTACTTTCTTGCTTGCTTTCTCTACTTTCTTGCTTGCTTTCTCTACTTTCTTGCTTGCTTTCTCTACTTTCTTGCTTGCTTTCTTCTTCTGCTCTTTCTCTACTTTCTTGCTGCTTTCTCTACTTTGCTTTTCTACTTTCTTGCTTGCTTTCTCTACTTTTGCTTGCTTTCTCTACTTTCTTGCTTGCTTTCTCTACTTTCTTGCTTGCTTTCTCTACTTCTTGCTTGCTTTCTCTACTTTCTTGCTTGCTTCTCTCTTTCTTTCTCTACTTTCTTGCTTGCTTTCTCTACTTTCTGCTTGCTTTTCTATTCTGGCTGCTTTTTACTTCTTGCTTGCTTTCTCTATTTCTTGTCTTCTACTTTTTGCTTGCTTTCTCTATTTACTTGCTTGCTTTCTCTACTTTCTGCTTGCTTTCTCTACTTACTGCTTGCTTTTCTCTATGTCTTTCTCTTGGCTTGCTTTCTCTACTTTTTGCTTGCTTTCTCTTCTGCTTGCTTCTTACTTCTTGCTTGCTTTCTCTACTTTCTGCTTGCTTTCTCTACTTTCTGGCTTGCTTTCTCTACTTTCTGCTTGCTTTCTCTACTTTCTGGCTTGCTTTCTCTACTTTCTTGCTTGCTTGCTTTCTCTCTTCTTGCTTTCTACTTTCTTGCTTGCTTTCTCTATTTTCTTGCTTGCTTTCTTCTTCTCTACTTTCTGGCTTGCTTTCTCTACTTTCTGGCTTGCTTTCTCTACTTCTCTTCTCTGGCTTCTTGTTCTTTCTCTACTTTCTTGCTTGCTTTCTCTACTTTCTTGCCTTTCCATTTGCTTGCTTGCTTTCTCTACTTTCGCTTGCTTTTCTCTTATCTGCTTTTTCTTTGCTTGCTTTCTCTATTTTCTTGCTTGCTTTCTCTCTTCTACTTTCTGGCTTGCCTTTCCTTCTTTCTACTTTCTGGCTTGTTTTCTCTAACTTTCTTGCTTCTTCTTTGCTTGCTTCTCTACTTTCTTGCTTGCTTTCTCTACTTTTTCTTGCTTGCTTTCTCTATTTTCTTGCTTGCTTTCTCTACTTTCGCTTGCTTTTCCTTTGGTCTCTACTTCTCTTCTTCTCTACTTTCTGCTCTTTTCACTTCTGGCTTCCTATTCCTTCTACTTTCTGGCTTGCTTTTCTACTTTCTGGCTTGCTTTTCTCTACTTTCTGGCTTGCTTTCCTTCTCTATTCTTTTCTTGCTTGCTTTCTCTACTTTCTTGCTTGCTTTCTCTACTTTCTTGCTTACTTTCTCTACTTTCTGGCTTGCTTTCTCTACTTTGTTACTTGCTTTCTCTACTTTCTGGCTTGCTTTCTCTACTTTCTGGCTTGCTTTCTCCTTTGTTCTTTCACTCTGCTTGCTTTCTCTACTTTTGGCTTGCTTTCTCTACTTTGCTTCTTCTTTGGCTTGCTTTCTCTACTTTCTTGCTTGCTTTCTCTACTTTCTTGCTTGCTTTCTCTACTTTCTTGCTTGCTTTCTCTACTTTCTTGCTTTCTTTCTCTCTTTCACTTTTCTTGGCCCTTTCTTTCTCTACTTTGTTCTTGCTTTCTCTACTTTCTGGCTTGCTTTCTCTACTTTTCTGCTGCTTTCTCTACTTTCTTGCTTGCTTTCTCTATTTCTGGCTTGCTTTCTCTACTTTTTGCTTGCTTTCTCTACTTTCTGCTTGCTTTCTCTACTTTCTTGCTTGCTTTCTCTACTTCTGCTTGCTTTCTCTACTTTCTTGCTTGCTTTCTCTACTTTCTGGCTTGCTTTCTCTACTTTCTTCTTTCCTTCTTGCTTTTTTCTACTTTTGCTTTTCTACTTTCTTGCTTGCTTTCTCTACTTTTCTGGCTTGCTTTTCTCTACTTATCTTGGCTTGCTTTCTCTACTTTTTGCTTGCTTTCTCTACTTTTCTTTCTCTACTTTCTTGCTTGCTTTCTCTATTTTTGCTTGCTTTCTCTACTTTATGGCTTGCTTTCTCTACTTTGTTGTTGTTTCTCTATTTCTGCTTCTTTTCTCTTTGCTTGCTTTCTCTATTTCTTGCTTGCTTTCTCTATTTCTGCTTGCTTTCTCTACTTTCTTGCTTGCTTTCTCTACTTTTCCTTGCTTGTCTCTACTTCTGCTTAGCTTTCTTTTCTGCTTGCTTTCTCTACTTTCTTTCTTTCTTCTTTTGCTTGCTTTCTCTATCTCTTTCTTTCTCTACTTTCTTGCTTGCTTTCTCTACTTTCTTGCTTTGCTTTTCTCACTTTTCTGCTTGCTTTCTCTACTTTCTTGCTTGCCTTTCTCTATTTTTCCTTGCTTGCTTTCTCTACTTTGTTTGCTTGCTTTTCTCTATTTCTTGCTTGCTTTCTCTACTTTCTTGCTTGCTTTCTCTACTTATCTGGCTTGCTTTCTCTACTTTCTTGCTTGCTTTCTCTATTCTCTACTTTCTGGCTTGCTTTCTCTACTTTCTTGCTTGCTTTCTCTCTTTCCTTGCTTGCTTTCTCTACTTTCTTGCTTGCTTTCTCTACTTTCTGCTTGCTTTCTCTTAGTCTTTCTCTCTTCTGGCTTGCTTTCTCTACTTTCTGGCTTGCTTTCTCTACTTCTGCTTGCTTTCTCTTTCTGCCTTCTCTACTTTTCTTGCTTTCTCTACTTTCTTGCTTGCTTTCTCTACTTTTCTTTCCCTTTTGCTTGCTTTCTCTACTTTCTGCTGCTTTTCTTTTCTTTTCTACTTTCTGGATTGTTTTCTCTACTTTCTTGCTTGCTTTCTCTACTTTCTTGCTTGCTTTCTCTATTTTCTTGCTTGCTTTCTCTATTTTCTTGCTTGCTTTCTCTACTTTCTTGCTTGCTTTCTCTATTTTCTTGCTTGCTTTCTCTACTTTCTGGCTTGCTTTGCTCTACTTTCTGGCTTGTTTTCTCTACTTTCTGGCTTGCTTTCTCTACTTTCTTGCTTGCTTTCTCTACTTTCTTGCTTGCTTTCTCTACTTTCTTGCTTACTTTCTCTACTTTCTGGCTTGCTTTCTCTACTTTGTTACTTGCTTTCTCTACTTTCTGGCTTGCTTTCTCTACTTTCTGGCTTGCTTTCTCTACTTTCTGGCTTGCTTTCTCTACTTTCTGGCTTGCTTTCTCTACTTTCTGGCTTGCTTTCTCTACTTTCTGGCTTGCTTTCTCTACTTTCTGGCTTGCTTTCTCTACCTTCTCTTGCTTGCTTTCTCTACTTTCTTCTCTCTACTTTCTTGCTGCTTTCTCTACTTTCTGCTTGCTTTCTCTACTTTCTGCTTGTTCTTTCTCTACTTTCTTTGCTTCTCTTTCTCTATCTTTCCCTTGCTTCTTTCCTCTACTTTGTTGCTTGCTTTCTCTATTTACTTGCTTGCTTTCTCTACTTTCTTGCTTGCTTTCTCTACTTTCTGGCTTGCTTTCTCTACTTTCTTGCTTGCTTTCTCTACTTTCTGGCTTGCTTTCTCTACTTTCTTGCTTGCTTTTTCTACTTTCTTGCTTGCTTTCTCTACTTTATGGCTTGCTTTCTCTACTTTATGGCTTGCTTTCTCTATTTTCTTGCTTGCTTTCTCTACTTTCTGGCTTGCTTTGTCTACTTTCTGGCTTGTTTTCTCTACTTTATGGCTTGCTTTCTCTACTTTCTTGCTTGCTTTCTCTACTTTATGGCTTGCTTTCTCTACTTTATGGCTTGCTTTCTCTACTTTGTTGCTTGCTTTCTCTACTTTATTGCTTGCTTTCTCTACTTTATGGCTTGCTTTCTCTACTTTATGGCCTGCTTTCTCTACTTTATGGCTTGCTTTCTCTACTTTATGGCTTGCTTTCTCTACTTTATGGCTTGCTTTCTCTACTTTCTGGCTTGCTTTCTCTACTATGTGGCTTGCTTTCTCTACTGTCTTGCTTGCTTTCTCTACTTTCTTGCTTGCTTTCTCTACTTTCTTGCTTGCTTTCTCTACTTTCTTGCTTGCTTTCTCTACTTTCTTGCTTGCTTTCTCTACTTTCTTGCTTGCTTTCTCTACTTTCTTGCTTGCTTTCTCTACTTTCTTGCTTGCGTACCTAACATTAACTTTTTCTTCATTTCTCTCTCTCTCCCTTTTCTCTTTGCGTCCCTTCCTGCCTCACTCTTCCTCCTCATCTCCTCTTATACCTCTCTCCTCCCTTCCCTCTTCCTTCTTACCTCCCTCCCTTACTTCCTCTTTCCTCCCTTCCCCTGCTATCTCTTTCCTCCATCCCTTTTGTCTCCCTATGTAGTGACTTTTCCTTCCCTCCCTCCCTCCCTCCTTCCCTCCCTCCCTCCTTCCCTCCCTCCCTCTTCCCTTTCCTCTTCCCTCCCTCCCTCCCTCCTTCCCTCCTTCCCTCCTTCCCTCTTCCCTTCCCTCTTCCCTCCCTCCCTCCCTCTCTCCCTAAGGCTCCTCATCTCCTTCAGGGTTTTATTGAAGAGACTTTGAAGGCATTATACGTGTGTGTGTGTGTGTGTGTGTGTGTGTTGTGTGTGTGTCTTTGGAATTTATTGTACACGTGTCTGTATTTATCTTCTCTCTCTCTCTCTCTCTCTCTCTCTCTCTCTCTCTCTCTCTCTCTCTCTCTCTCTCTCTCTCTCTCTCTCTCTCTCTCTCTCTCTCAATACAGTTAACCCGAAATAACACGTTGCACTCCCAATGCAATAAGTAACAACGAAGAGAGAGAGAGAGAGAGAGTGTAACAGTTGTGTCGCTCGCTATTACCGCCTTAATGAGTTGGTTCAATAATAATAATTGCAAAATAAGTATCAATTAAGTTTCTATAAGACCGAGTTTCAAATGTTCATGGAGCGAGTTTCAATGTTTATAGACCGAGTTTCAGATTATTTTGAACCAACTTTTAAGTGTTTTAAAACTGAGTCTCAACAAGATAATCAAATGTCAAAAGAATTAGGAAATTGTCTCAGAATTATGTTTAAGTATTAGGAATTATTTAGGAATAATAGAAAA
>JACEEZ010019399.1:600000-602500 GCA_016584305.1 Chionoecetes opilio
TATTGGCACACGCTCTTATGCCGCTCAACCATCAAAATGAACAAAAAAATCAATTATGGAAAATTAAATCAGTTTTTTTGTTGTTATTGTAATGGCCCGGTACACCCCCCTCCCCCCCCCTCAGAAACCCCAGAAACCCCGCACCCTCAGAACCACCAGAACCCCACAGAACCCCACAGAACCCCCAGAAACCCCAGCACCCTAAAGAACCCACAGAACCCCACAGAACCCCTCAGAACCCCCAGAAACCCACAGAAACCTCCAGCACCCTACAGAACCCACCAGAACCCCACAGAAACCCCAGAAACTCCCAGCACCCTACAGAACCCACCAGAACCCCACAGAACCTACAGAAACCCCAGAAACTCCCAGCACCCTACAGAACCCACCAGAACCCCACAGAACCCCTCAGAACCCCCAGAAACCCCCAGCACCCACAAAACCCACCAGAACCCCACAGAAACCCCAGAAACTCCCAGCACCCAACAGAACCCCCCAGAACTCCACAGAACCCACAGAACCCCTCAGAAACCCCCAGAAACCCCCAGCACCCTACAGAACCCCACAGAACCCCACAGAACACACCAGAACCCCACAGAACCACCCAGAAACCCCACAGAACCCCACAGAACCCCACAAAACCACACAGAATATCCCCAGGACCTTCAGAACCCCACCAAAACCCCCCTAGAACCTCACAGAACCCCCAGAACCCCACCAAAAACCCCCCTAGAACCTCACAGAACCTCACCAGAACCTTCAGAACTTCCCCAGAACCCACCAAAAACCCTTAGAACCTCACAGAACCTCACCAGAACCTTCAGAACTTCCCCAGAACCCCACCAAAAACCCCCATAGAACCTCACAGAACCTCACCAGAACCTTCAGAACTTCCCAGAACCCCACCAAAACCCCCCTAGAACCTCACAGAACCTCACCAGAACCTTCAGAACTTCCCCAGAACCCCACCAAAATCCCCCTAGAACCTCACAGAACCTCCCCAGAACATTCATAACCCCCCAGAACTCCCTAGAACCTCACAGAACCCACCAGCACTCTGCAGCACACCCAAAACCTCACATAACCCACTAGCACCCCCAGAACCCCTCAGAACCACCACATAACCCACTAGCACCCCCAGAACCACCACATAACCCACTAGCACCCCCCAGAACCACCACATAACCCACTAGCACCCCCCAGAACCACCACATAACCCACTAGCACCCCCCAGAACCACCACATAATCCACTAGCACCCCCAGAACCACCACATAACCCACTAGCACCCCCAGAACCACCACATAACCCATTAGCACCCCCCAGAACCACCACATAACCCATTAGCACCCCCCAGAACCACCACATAACCCATTAGCACCCCCCAGAACCACCACATAACCCACTAGCACCCCCAGAACCACCACATAATCCACTAGCACCCCCAGAACCACCACATAACCCACTAGCACCCCCAGAACCACCACATTACCCACTAGCACCCCTCAGAACCACCACATAACCCACTAGCACCCCCAGAACCACCACATAACCCATTAGCACCCCCCAGAACCACCACATTACCCACTAGCACCCCTCAGAACCACCACATAACCCACTAGCACCCCTCAGAACCACCACATAACCCACTAGCACCCCCAGAACCACCACATAAACCCATTAGCACCCCCAGAACCAACCACATTACCCACTAGCACCCCTCAGAACCACCACATAACCACTAGCACCCCTCAGAACCACCACATAACCCACTAGCACCCCCCAGAACCACCACAATAACCCATTAGCACCCCCCAGAACCACCACATTACCCACTAGCACCCCTCAGAACCACCACATAACCCACTAGCACCCCTCAGAACCACCACATTACCCACTAGCACCCCCCAGAACCACCACATAACCCACTAGCACCCCCAGAAACCACCACATAACCCCTAGCACCCCCCAGAACCACCACATAAACCCACTAGCACCACACCCAGAACCACCACAAACCCACCAGCTCCCCCCAGAACCCCGCCAGGACCCCCCTTGCACCATTACCAGGCAACACCAACAAGCAGCCGCGAGCCATCACCAGTAATTTTATCGTAATGGAAAGTAATGTTGTTGTTTGTGTTGGTGCTTATAACCCGTAGTAGGGGAGTGAATGGCGGCGATGAATAGTAATGAAACACGCTCCCTGCCTCCCTGCCCTCCATTCATTCCATTCATTAGGGAAGGACAGTGAAAAAAAGAATTACAGAGTATGTTATAAGGCATCCTTGTAGTTCAGATTGAGGTATTTAATGATAAGAGTTTTGTGAATTATAATGATATGGTTGATAGTAATGCTGATGATGATGATGTTAATGGTATCGAAGGTAATGATAATCTCAATGATAATGGTGAAGATGGTGTTCATAAAGATAATACTATGTGATAATGATGAAATATTGTAATGACAATAGTATAATAGTACAATGATTATAATAGTA
>JACEEZ010019399.1:607500-610000 GCA_016584305.1 Chionoecetes opilio
TTTTTATCTAAAGAAAATAACACAAATTTTTGTCTGTGTTCGTCAATACTAGAATAGAAATAATACGGGATAAAATATACCGTGTTTATTACAAGACTCTCATGTGTATTATATTCATGGTGGCGATTTAAGCTTCTCGGCGGCGCCATGCGAGTCGCCTCAATGTATTGCAAGTTTGTGTATTTGTTTGTTTGTGTTTAGACCCGCCGTGAAAGATATTTATGTGCTCAACATTTATGCCAGGGAAATATACCATGTACTTTTTAGTAATAACACTTGTACACTTTTTGTTGCTTTTCTTCTCTCGGAACGTAGTGCGTATAAAGTTATTTTTTATCGGTAAGTTAAAGGGAATGTTATGTAGTACGTTTACTCTTTCTGCGACTCAGTTTTAGGAAATGAAATACACGTGTTAACTTTTTGGGTCCGTTTTAGGGAATGAAATACACTTGTTAACTTTTTGGGTTAGTTTTAGGGAATATAATACACGTGTTAACTTTTTGGGTTAGTTTTAGGGAATGAAATACACGTGTTAACTTTTTTGGGTTAGTTTTAGGGAATGAAATACACGTGTTAACTTTTTTGGGTTAGTTTTAGGGAATGAAATACACGTGTTAACTTTTTGGGTCCGTTTTAAGGATCTTTTTAAGTGATTAAGTATTTGCGTGTTTGACTTAGTTCAATGTTAAGGTAGTTTTAGCCCATCACATTCTTGAAAAAATATATATATTAAGGATGTTTTCGCCTGGCTCAGAAAAAAAAAACATGTTTACCGTGTCAGAAAAAATAGGGATGTTTTTTGCATCATTACAAAAAATAGGGATGTCTTTTGCATCATTACAAAAAATAGGGATGTTTTTTGCATCATTACAAAAAATAGGGATGTTTTTTGCATCATTACAAAAAATAGGGATGTCTTTTGCATCATTACAAAAAATAGGGATTTTTTTGCATCATTACAAAATATGGGGATTTTTTTTGCATCATTACAAAAAATAGGGATGTTTTTTGCATCATTACAAAAAATAGGGATGTTTTTTGCATCATTACAAAAAATAGGGATGTTTTTTGCATCATTACAAAAAATAGGGATGTTTTTTGCATCATTACAAAAAAAAGGGATGTTTTTTGCATCATTACAAAAAATAGGGATGTTTTTTGCATCATTACAAAAAATAGGGATGTTTTTTGCATCATTACAAAAAATAGGGATTTTTTGCATCATTACAAAAAATAGGGATGTTTTTTGCATCATTACAAAAAATAGGGATGATTTTGTCCCGTCAGAAAAGAGTAGGGAAGATTTTGCCCCATTAGACAAAAAAAGATGTTTTTTGCCCATTAGAAAAAAGGATGTTTTTTGCCCCGTCAGAAAGAAATATTAAGGAAGATTTAGCTCTGCCGGGGAAAAAATAAATAATGGCTGTTATTGCCCCGCTCCGATAGCACCAAGGAAGGTTTTTGCCCCGCCCCGATAGCACCAAGGAAGGTTTTTGCCCCGCTCCGATAGCACCAAGGAAGGTTTTTGCCCCGCCCCGATAGCACCATGGAAGGTTTTTGCCCCGCTCCGATAGCACCAAGGAAGGTTTTTGCCCGCCCGATAGCACCAGGAAGGTTTTGCCCCGTCCGATAGCACCAAGGAAGGTTTTTGCCCCGCTCCGATAGCACCAAGGAAGGTTTTTGCCCCGCTCCGATAGCACCAAGGAAGGTTTTTGCCCCGCTCCGATAGCACCAAGGAAGGTTTTTGCCCCGCTCCGATAGCACCAAGGAAGGTTTTTGCCCCGCCCCGATAGCACCATGGAAGGTTTTTGCCCCGCTCCGATAGCACCAAGGAAGGTTTTTGCCCCGCCCGATAGCACCAGGAAGGTTTTTGCCCCGCCCCGATAGCACCGAGGAAGGTTTTTGCCCCGCCCCGATAGCACCAAAGGAAGGTTTTTGCCCCGCCCCGATAGCACCAAGGAAGGTTTTTGCCCCGCCCCGATAGCACCAAGAAGGTTTTTGCCCCGCCCGATAGCACCAAGGAAGGTTTTTGCCCCGCCCCGATAGCACCAAGGAAGGTTTTTGCCCCCTCCGATAGCACCAAGGAAGGTTTTTGCCCCACTCCGATAGCACCAAGGAAGGTTTTTGCCCCGCTCCGATAGCACCAAGGAAGGTTTTTGCCCCGCTCCGATAGCACCGAGGAAGGTTTTTGCCCCGCCCCGATAGCACCAAGAAAGGCTTTTGCCCCGCTCCGATAGCACCAAGGAAGGTTTTTGCCCGCTCCGATAGCACCAAGAAAGGTTTTTGTCCCGCCCCGATAGCACCAAGGAAGGTTTTTGCCCCACCCCGATAGCACCAAGAAAGGTTTTTGCCCCGCTCCGATAGCACCAAGGAAGGTTTTTGCCCCGCTCCGATAGCACCAAGGAAGGTTTTTGCCCCACCCCGATAGCACCAAGGAAGGTTTTTGCCCCGCCCCGATAGCACCAAGGAAGGTTTTTGCCCCGCTCCGATAGCACCGAGA
>JACEEZ010019399.1:615000-617500 GCA_016584305.1 Chionoecetes opilio
AGTAGTAGTAGAAGCAGGATAAATAGCAGCAGTAATAACGAAATCATCAGCAGTAGCAGCAGAAATAGCAGCAGGAGGCGTCGTGGGAGTTATATTCAGTGTGTTTATTTGTTTATATTTTTTGGGCGAGGTTTTTGGGACCTGTTGAATGTTGAGACGCAGGGCAAGGAAATGTAGATGAAGGCCTTCCCTCCCTCCCTCCCTCCCTCCCTCCCTCCCCCCCCTCCCTCCCTCCCTCCCGCTGTGACTTGGGAACGAGTGAGTGAGTGTGTGTGGCGAAGGAAGAGGAGTAGGAGGAAGAGGGAAGTGAAGAACATAAGAACATAAGGAAGCTACAAGAGGCCGTGACACCTACTCGAGGTAGTTAGTGTTACTTAACTCTACCTACATCCACCTTTCATCCCCATCCATGAAATTAGCTAGCCTTCTTTTAAAGCTCCCTAATGAACTCCGCACTGAATACCTGTCTATTGAGTCCATTCCAATAATTTACCACCCTATTTGTGAACCAGTTTTTCCATATTTCCTTTTTAAATCTACGCTTTTCCAGTTTGAATCCGTTACTTCTTGTTCTGCCCTGGTTACTAGCCGTAAGAACTTTTCCTTCGTCGCCTTAATTATATAAGAGTACCAGGAACACAAGGACAAGAGAGGAAGAGGAGGAAAGAAAGTACGAGGGAGTAGTGAGATGAGAAGGAGACGAGAATGAGGAAGATGAGGAGGAGAAAGAGAGGAGAATGAGGAACATGAAGAGAAAGAAGAGAGGAAAATATGGAGGAGGAGGAGGAGGAGGAGAGGAGAATGTGGAGGCAGATGATAGGGAGGAAAAGAGGAGAATGTGGAGGAGAGAAGGATGAGGAGGAAGAAGAAATATGGAAGATGTGGAGACAAGAATGAGGAGGAGGAAGATGAGGAGGAGGAGAATGAGGAGACAGGAGTATGAGGGAGGTGTTGTGGAGGAATGGGGGAGAGGTTGTGCATGTTTCAGGGCAAAGAAAGAAGGTTGGGCAGTAATAGAAGGGCAGTGCCGTGCCTCGCCCCCCCTGCGTGTGTTGTGGGTGCGGGGCGAGGGGCGAGGGGCAGGTGATGAAGGGCGGAGAGGGGAAGGCAGCATCAGGCCAAACACAGCCACCGTGTTGATTGTACTGAGCCGGTGTGTGTGTGTGTGTGTGTGTGTGTGTGTGTGTGTGTGTGTGTGTATGTGTGTGTGTGTAGGGTGAGGACAGCGCTGCCCCCAGAACATAAGAACATAAGAAAATAAATAAGCTACAAGAGGCCGGGAGACCTACACGAGGTAGTTCCTGTTACTTAACACTACCTATATCTACCTTGCATCCCTATCCATGACACTGTCCAGCCTCCTTTTAAAGCTCCCTATTGACTCCGCATTGACCACCTGTCTACTGAGTCCATTCCAATCATTTACCACCCCATTTGTGAGCCAGTTTTTCCCTATTTCCTTTTTAAATTACGTTTTTCCAGCATGAATACGTCACTTTTTGTTTCTACCATGGTTACTAGCCGGAAGTTAGGTCATGGGCGGCGGGTGTGTCAGGGTCAGGAAGAAAGGGTCAAAGCGACATGCGGGGTCGCGGGACCTTTGTGCGCGGCGTCAGGCAAGAATTAATCTGCCCACAATGCTCTCAAGTGCATTAGCTAATTAACTCCCGTGTGTTTTGTGGCCACGTGTTGAGACTTGTTGGGGCGGAAGTAATGCACCAGTTTATGGGGGTCATCCTGTTCCCCGGTACCGATGCTCCCCGAAAACGATGCGGTACCGATGTGCCCCGTAACCTGTGAGGTACCGATATACCCCGATGTCTATACACTCTCAGAAATAAGGGGTATATTAAGGGTAGAATTGTTACATCGCACCATCTCTACCCTTTTTATACCCTATGTCCAGGCTGGAGGGTAGATGCTGCTGATTATACCCTTCATCTACCCTTTATCTACCCTTTTTAGACGAGAGGGATGAGAAAGGGTATATTTGGGGTTGGAAAAGGGTATATTTAGGGTTGCAAAAGGGTATATTTGTAAGGGTAGAAAAAGGGTAGCAGTATTTCATCACTACAAACACCCTTTTTCTACCCTTTTCCTACCCTTTTTTTCTAAGAGTGTAAGGTGCCAATGTTTAGGTTAGGTTAGGTTAGATTCAAAGGGTTAAAAAAATGGATAAAACCTTATTGATAACGGAAAACATCGGCACCTGGCAACATAGGTATCTCATATGTACCGGGTAGGCACATAGGAGCCTAGGGTAGTATAGGTGCCAGGGACCACCGGTACGCACCCGTGTGTGGCGGTGCCGGGCCCGGGGTGACGCTGTCAAAGTCTTAAAAGGAGTTACTTTTTAAAACTCCTTTTTAGACTTTGGGCGGTGTGAGCCTGGTGCGGGGCAGCGGCCTCGTGCCCCGGCCCGCCAGCCAGCACGCCGCCCCGCACCCCGCTGCCCCACCACGCCCGTCACGCTATAGCCTACCGGGCCCCGACACACGAG
>JACEEZ010019399.1:620000-642500 GCA_016584305.1 Chionoecetes opilio
CAATCGACATGGGACCAAGCCGCTTACCACCTACGATTTATTTGCGATTTTTTGAGCCTACTCTCATCAAAATTGAATTTACAGTTTCGGCTACGACAGACAGACAGACAGACAGACAGACAGACAGACAGACGCACGGCTACTCCTATAGTATATTAAACGTCTGTCTGTATGTATAGATATGTATGCTCTGGAACCTGCCGCGGCGGGTAGCTACAGGGGACATCTGCTCACGTGGGTGTTCCCAAGATCCCCAAACCGGCTTCGGCCAAAACGACATGTGAAAGCTTACAAAGCAATGGACATATGATAGTAAATGTATGATAGTATTGTCTATTAATCTTGGTCAGTCCTGCGAGGGTGAGATCTGCCGCGTAGGTCACCGATGTTGTTGCTGACGTGTTTTGTGTATTATTTATATATTTGTTTGTCTTATTGTCACTTTTTGTTTGTGTGTCCTTGTGAGTGTGTCTCTCTCTCTCTCTGTTTCTATCTGTTTTTCTCTCTGTTTCTGTGTCTCTCTCTCTCTCTATTCTCTCTGTCGCTTTCTCTCTATTATCTCTCTCTCTCTCTCTCTCTCTCTCTCTCTCTCTCTCTCTCTCTCTCTCTCTCTCTCTCTCTCTCTCTCTCTCTCTCTCTCTCGCTGTGTGTGTGTGTGTGTGTGAATTGTGTGTGTGTGAATGTGTGTGTGTGTGTGTGTGTGTGTGTGAATGTGTGTGTGTGTGTGTGTGTGTGTGTGTGTGTGTGTGTGTGTGTGTGTGTGTGTTCAGCTCGGCCTGGCCATCGGGAAATATACATACAAAGGATTATGAAAAATGTTCCGCAGCCCAAACAGAATTTGGTCCACGCCTCGGTGCCACACTTCACTTTGTTTGTTGTCTTTTTGTGAGAGCTGCGATTTTTGTTTTCGTTTTTTTGAGGGGGATAATATTTATAATACTATTTGATTTTAGTTGATAATTATGTGTTATTTTGTAGTGTTTTCTTAATTCTACATCTAGGGCTTCTCCTTTCTGTGGTCATTTTTGTGTTATCAATTTTGCAATTATTTGTTAGGTTTGTGTGATTTCGATTAGTTCATAGAATTCGCCATTTCTTCCACTTTGATTTCGGTTCAAGCTTGTTCAAAACTTAGACTGGACGCGGGTTCGAATCCTCGTTCCAAACTTAGACTGGTTGCGGGTTCGAATCCTCGTTCCAAACTTAGACTGGGCGCGGGTTCGAATCCTCGTTCCAAACTTAGACTGGGCGCGGGTTCGAATCCTCGTTCCAAACTTAGACTGGGCGCGGGTTCGAATCCTCGTTCCAAACTTAGACTGGTTGCGGGTTCGAATCCTCGTTCCAAACTTAGACTGGACGCGGGTTCGAATCCTCGTTCCAAACTTAGACTGGGCGCGGGTTCGAATCCTCGTTCCAAACTTAGACTGGGCGCGGGTTCGAATCCTCGTTCCAAACTTAGACTGGGCCCGGGTTCGAATCCTCGTTCCAAACTTAGACTGGACGCGGGTTCGAATCCTCGCTCAAAACTTAGACTGGTCGCGGGTTCGAATCCTCGTTCCAAACTTAGACTGGGCCCGGGTTCGAATCCTCGCTCAAAACTTAGACTGGTTGCGGGTTCGAATCCTCGTGTTGTAACAAAGACGATGAGGAAATATAATAAATGCAGGAAGGAAAGAAATAATATGAATTCTACATAATGATTAAACTAAATTACTCGCTTGAAAATTGTGAAAAGGTGACGAATTTGCGTTAAGAAGTGAAAAGAATGTTTCGCTTTTGTATAAGAGAGAGAGAGAGAGAGAGAGAGAGAGAGAGAGAGAGAGAGAGAGAGAGAGAGACGAGAGAGAGAGAGAGAGAGAGAGAGAGAGAGAGAAGGACTGTGAGGCGTACGAGAAATAGGAAGATAAAAGAGAGGGGGAAGGGAAGAGAAAGAAGGAGGAGGAGAGAGAAAAAGAAACTAGAGGAAGGAAGGAAAACGAAACTCATTTATGGAAGCAGAAAAAACAAAAATGAAACAAACTAAAATAGAAGGGAAGAAAAAGTATCAAGGAAATAAGGGAAAAAAGTTGAGATCTTAAGCTACCAACTAACTGTATGGAGGAATATACAAAGGAAGAACAGACTGCAACAGCCCTAGTGAGCCAAACGAGGCTGTCTGTGTGACTACTTTCTACCACTATAGTTTCTACGTGTTAGAGGTAAAAGAATAGTAAAGTTGAAGGCTCCTCCCCACCCACCTCTCCCTCTGGCCGAGGCCGGCAGAAAAACGTTAGAAAAAAACCCCACCATACAGTATAGAAAAACTGCCATGGAATTTGATAGGAAAGATTGAAGGAGAGAGATATTCTAAACTAAAGCTAACGCTACAAAAAAAAAAGTTTACGTAGGGCTGAAGTAATCGAGTGTGGCAGTTGATGCTAAGTATTTATCTAGTTTTTTCTTAAACGCCTCAACCGTGTTTCTATTAACTACTTGTGCTGGAAGAGAGTTCCATATATTAACAACTCTATTAAAGAAAAAGTGCTTCGCTTCATGTGACCGAAATTGCTTACCAATGATCTTGTATCCATTACTACGAGTAGTGCTTGTCCAATCAATATTCAAGTAGTCGTTTATGTTAACATTATCGAAGCCATGGAACATTTTAAACAATTCTATTAAGTCTCCTCGCAACCTACGTTTTGACAAACTGAACAAGTTAAGTTCCTTCAATCGCTCTTCGTATGGCTTGTTTCGCAAGCGCGGAATCATGTTAGTAACTTTTCTTTGTACTCTCTCCAGTTTGATTGTATCTTTTTTATAGTAGGGTGACCAGAACTGAACGCAATATTCAAGATGAGCACGTACGATCGCATTGAAAAGTGTATGAATGACTTTTTCAGACTTATATTCGAAAGTTCTTCCTATGAAATCAGTTAATTTGTTAGTCCTCTTAACAACTTCTGAACATGTTTACTGGGCTTGAGGTCGTTGCTTATAATAATCCCAAAGTCTTTTTCTTCGGTAACATTGGAAAGTTCATGTCCGTCCATTGAGTAGTTAATTTTTTGATGGTTATTACTTCCTATATGCAAAACTTTACACTTATCGGTATTAAATTTCATCTGCCACTTCTTTGCCCAACTAACTAAGCGATCAAGGTCAGATTGCAATTGCATCTTATCGGCAGTTGTTATTACTTTATTCGTTATTTTAGTATCGTCCGCAAACTTTGATATCTTACAGGTGAGGCCTTCGTCAATATCGTTTACATAGATTAAGAAAAGTGCAGGACCTAGTACAGATCACTGCGGTACACCACTTAAAACATCTTGCCAGCTAGATGCTTTTCCATTAATTACGACGCGCTGCTTTCTCTCAGAAAGCCAGTCTTCAAGCCAATTTAAGATATTTCCAGTTATGCCGTGAGACTTTAATTTCTTAAGTAAACGCTTATGGGGGACTTTGTCAAACGCTTTATGAAAGTCAAAATTAATCACATCTATTGCTTTCGTCTCATCGAACGTGCTGTATACTTCATTGAAAAAGTCTAGCAAATTTGTGAGGCAAGAACGTTTATTACGAAAGCCGTGCTAGAGGAGGAGGGAGGAGGAGGAGGACACAGGCGGCAGGTAACCCCTTCTTCATTAGGCCATCACAGGTGAGGTCAGGTGTGCGAGCCCCTTAAGTGAGTGCCTCTTTTTTTGCCCTCCGTGTGATAAGGTAAAAGATGAGAGGAAAAGGAACACGTAGGAAGGGAAAGAAGAGGAAAGAGGGACTATAGAAGAGGAATGAAGAGGAAAGAGGGACTGTAGAAGAGGAATGAAGAGGAAAGAGGGACTGTAGAAGAGGAATGAAGAGGAAAGAGGGACTGTAGAAGGAGGAATGAAGAAAATGGAGATGAATGCAGGGAAAGTGGACATAGATAAAGGAAAGGTTGAGGAAGAAAGGAAAGAAACGAAGGAAAAAGGAGAGTTGAGGAGGAACAGGAAAAATAAGTCGGGAAATAGAGTGAGAAGAGTACAAGGAGGAGGTAAAAAATGAGAGAGAGAGAGAGAGAGAGGAGAGAGAGAGAGAAGAGAAGAGAGAGAGATGAGATCGAGAGAGAGAGGAGGAGAGAGAGAGAGAGGAGTCCTTGGTTGTCTAGCCACTGAGTTGCTTCATACACACACACACACACACACACACTCTGTCTCCACACTCTCTCTCTCCCTCTCTCTCTCCTCTCTCTCTCTCCCCTCTCTCTCTCTCTCTCTCTCTCTCTCGGCTTGAAATGAAGAGTTAATTGCCCGAAAGTCAGACAAGCAAGGGGGAGGGAGGGAAGGAGAGAGAGAGAGAGAGAGAGAGAGAGAGAGAGAGAGAGAGAGAGAGAGAGAGAGAGAGATGAGAGAGAGAGAAGAGAGGGGAGAGAGAGAGAGAGAGAGTGGGTGTGTGGGAGGGAGAGAGGGACTGAGGGAGGGAGGTAGGGAGGGAGGAAGAGAAGGAGGGAGGAAAAAAAGAAGGGAAGGAGAGATGGAGGTAAAAAAGTATTCTGAATGACGTAAAGGGAGGGAGAAGGAAGAGAGGACGGAGGAAGGGAGGTAAAAAAGAAAGGGACAGAAGGTTAAAGAAAGAGAGATAGGGAGGAGGAGGAGGAGGAGGATAGAAGGGCGTAGGAGGGAGGGAGGAGAGAAGGAAAAAAGAGGGTAGAGAAGGAGAGAGGAGAGAGAGAGAGAGAGAGAGAGAGGAGAGAGAGAGAGAGAGAGAGAGGAGAGAGAGAGAGAGAGAGTAAATTAACAGAAAGCCTTCAGTCCTATGTTACAGCTTTGGTCCATGGAGGGGAGAGAGAGAGAGAGAGAGAGAGAGAGAGAGAGAGAGAGAGAGAGAGAGAGAGAGAGAGAGAGAGAGAGAGAGAGAGAGAGAGAAAAAAATGGGGAAGAGGAAAAGAGAGAAGAAAGAGAAAGAAGGAAAGAAGAACTAGAGAAGAACAGATCCGAGGGCGAGAGGAGGGGGGAGGAGGGAAGGGGAGGGAGGGAGGAGGAGGAGGAGGGAAGGAAGGGAAAGAGAAGGGGAGGAAGGAAGGGGGGGGGAAGGGGAGAGAGGAGAGGAGGAAAGGGAGGGGAAGGAGGGAAAGAAGGAGGGGAAGAAAACCGGAGGCAGAGAAAAAAAAGGACAATTTTTCCTTTTTCAAACGGGAGTGCGGGAGGTGGTGGGGTGGTGGTGGTGGGAGAGTATAGGGTGGGGTTTTTAGTGTAAAAGGTAGTAGTAGTAGTAGTAGTAGTAGAGTAGTAGTAGTAGTAGTAGTAGAGTGGGAAGTGGTGTAGTAGTAGAGTGTAGGGAAGTGGTAGTAGTAGTAGTAGAGTATAGTGGAATTGGTAGTAGTAGTATAGTAGTGGGGAAATGGTGTAGTAGTAGTGTAGTGTAGTGGAAGTGGTTTTGTATAGTAAGGGAGTAGTAGTTATAGTAGTAGTGGAAATGGTAGTAGTGTGAGTGAAGTGGTAGTGTAGTAGTGGAAGTGGTGTAGTAGTAGTAGTAGTAGTGGAAGTGGGAGTAGTAGTAGTAGGTAGTAGTAGTAGATGGGAAATGGTATAGTTTTGTAGTAGTGGAAGTGGTTATAGTAGTAGAGTAGTAGTAGTGGAAGGGAGTATAGTGAGTGAAGTGGGAGTAGTAGTATAGTAGTAGTGGAAGTGGTAGTTTGTAAATAGTAGTAGTAGTAGTGGAAGTGGTAGTAGTAGTAGTAGTAGTAGTAGTAGTGGAATGGGAGTTAGTAGTAGTAGTAGTAGTGGTAGTAGTATAGTAGTAGAGTAGGGGAAATGGTAGTTTAGAGTAGTAGTAGTGTAGTAGTGGAATGGTAGTGTGTAGTAGTAGTAGGGAAATGGTGGTAGTGTAGTGTATAGTAGTAGTAGTAGTGGGAAATGTAGTAGTAGGGGAAGGGTAGCAGTAGTAGTAGTAGTAGTAGTAGTAGTGTAGTGGGAAATGGTAGTAGTATTTTGTAGTGGGGAAGTGGTATAGTAGTAGTAGTAGTAGTAGTAGTAGTGGAAGTGGTAGCAGTAGTAGTAGTAGTAGTAGTAGTAGTAGTAGTGGAAGTGGTAGTAGTAGTAGTAGTGGAAGTGGTAGTAGTAGTAGTAGTAGTGGAAGTGGTAGTAGTAGTAGTAGTAGTAGTAGTAGTAGTAGTAGTAGTAGTAGTAGTAGTGGAAGTGGTGTAGTAGTGTAGTAGTAGTAGTAGTAGTAGTAGTAGTGGAAGTGGTAGTAGTAATAATAGTAATTGTAGTAGTAGTAGTTGTCGTTTTTGCCTGGAAAGAGTTACAGGAGTGAGATGCGTAGTTTTCTGGAGAGAGAGAGAGAGAGAGAGAGAGAGAGAGAGAGAGAGAGAGAGAGAGAGAGAGAGATCACCCTATATATAGACCGGTCAAGTTATTTAGTCACAGTAATACAATAGGACGGAACCGTAGAAATAATGAAAGAGGTTCCATGATGAGAATGGAAAAATAATGTTGATCAAAATAATACTGTTGCAATGTTACACGCGAGTAGTGAAGGAAGGCTTGTTAGAACTCAGGAGGGAGAAAGCCATGTAGTGAGTGGACAGGGGGATTTGAGGCTATTGTTCGGATATGTTTGTATTTTTATGGTTTAATAGCTTTTAATTGATTTGTTATTCATTCTGGAGTGTGTGTATTCATCTAGTTGTATTCATCTAGTTGTATTTTACAGGGCCAGAGCAACGCTGGTATGGCCCCGTCTCCATATCAACATTTATTTTTCTCATTCATCTTTAGTGTTGGCCGAAGCCACCACCCCCGGGGGGGGGGTCACAAACCCGGCTAAACCCGGTACCCATTCACTGCTGGGTGGACAGGGGCTCGGGTTTTAAGAAGACCGCCCGTCTGTCTTCGCTCCGCCCGGGGATCGAACCCGGGACTTCTCGGTTGTGAGACGAGCGTGCTAACCCTTACACTACGGAGTTACGTGTGTGTGTGTGTGTGTGTATGTATGTGTATGTGTGTGTGTACAATGATCTCACTCACTCACTCACACTCACTCACTCACTCACTCACTCACTCACTCACACATCAACTTTCTGTATTTCCCTCAGCCACTCTCTCCCTCACTCCTCCCTTCTTTCCTGCATTCCCTCCCCAATCGTTTCCTCCTTCCCTTGCCTTCCCTTGCCTTCCCATTTCCCAAACTTTTACATTCAGTCATTGCTGCACTTCCTTATTCCCTCCCTCCCTTCTTCTCTTCCTTCCATCTTTTTTCCCTTATTCAGAAGTGTCTTGGATATCAGGCTGTTCCATGGAGGTGTCAGGGGCGGAGGGAGGGTCATGGGCTGGCAGGGAGGGCGTGTAGGGGGGCGGGCGGGCTGGGAGGGCGTGTAGGGGGGTGGGCGGGCTGGGTGGGTGTGTAGGGCCCCTAGGGGGGTGGGCGTAACTCAACAAACTCGCCGTTGACAGCACCAGCAAGTAGTTATGCGCAAGTTAGGTGAACAAGGCGAGGACCTGACGCGGATTTCTGCAGCCAAGTCTTGATTGCGATACTCCTCCTCCTTATCCTCCTCCTCCTTGTCCTCCTCCTCTTTCCTTGGCCTTTCCCCTTTCCTTGTCCTCCTTTCACTCGATTACTTCGGCCCTACGTAAACTCTTTTGTTTTTTTTGTAGCGTTAGCTTTAGTTTAGAGTATGTCTCTCCTTCAATCTTTCCTATAAAATTCCATGGCAGTTTTTCTATACTGTATGGTTTTTTTCTCACTTTTTTTCGGCCGGCCTCGGCCGAAGGGAGAGGTGGGTGGGGAGGAGCCTTCAACTTTACTGTTCTTTTACCTCTAACACGTAGAAACTATAGTGGTAGAAAGTAATCACACAGACAGCTTCGTTTGGCCCAGTAGGGCTGTTGCTGTCTGTTCTTCCTTTTTATTCCTTTGTATATTCTTCCTCTTTATCCTCTTCCTCCTGCTCCTCCTCCTTTCAATAAATCGCTAAGTGAAAAAAATGTTCCTAGTATGTGGAAATTAGCTAATGTTACACCGATATTCAAAAAAGGGAGTAAGAGCCTCGCAAGTAATTATCGCCCAATTAGTCTAACGTCCGTGATTGTTAAACTATTTGAGAAAATAATGCGGGATAAAATAGTGTCTTTCCTCGATGAAAATAACTCTATACTAAACTCCCAGCATGGATTTCGAAATAAGAGATCCTGCTTAACAAACCTACTGGATTTTTTTAATGTCATTTATTCAAACTGGGACGCTAAAATTCCCTCGGATGTAATATACCTTGATTTTCAGAAAGCTTTCGATACAGTTCCACATAAGCGACTGTTGACCAAGCTAAGGGCACATGGCATAGGAGAGCAATTATGTTCATGGATTGGCGATTGGCTTTCAAATCGTAAACAACGGGTAGTAATAAATGGTGAGGCATCTGATTGGTTAGATGTCACTAGTGGGGTGCCTCAGGGCTCGGTCTGGGTCCTACTCTTTTTCTGATATATATCAACGATCTGGACTGCGGACTTGTATCTAAAATATCAAAATTTGCAGATGACACCAAATTAGGCGGTAAAGCATATACTAGAGAAAACTGCGAACTCATACAAAGTGATCTCGACAAACTATCAGATTGGAGTGATAAATGGCTATTAAAATTCAATTCCGATAAATGTAAAGTAATGCATATAGGCAATGATAACCTCAAATATAACTATCAAATGCAAAATAAATCGTTAACTGAAGTACAGCAGGAAAAGGATTTAGGTGTCATCATCAGTAATGATCTGAAAACCAGTTCGCATTGCCTAGCTGCCAGTAAAAAGGCAAATATGATGTTGGGCTTTATTAAACGTAACTTTGAACATAAAACGCCGAAAGTAATGACACAATTATACACGTCCTTGGTTAGGCCGCACTTGGAATATGCCGTTCAATTCTGGTCGCCCTGTTTCGTAAAAGATCAAGCCAAATTGGAATCAGTGCAAAGAAGAGCAACCAAACAAATTCCATCTCTGCGAAATTCATCTTATGAAGAGAGACTGCGGAAACTTAATATGTTTTCCTTAAAGGATCGTAGAATCCGTGGGGACTTGATAGAAACTTTAAGATCCTAAAAGGTTTTGATGTCATTAATCAAGAGAACCTATTCGAGCTTTCAACTCAAGTGACAACAAGAAATAATGGTTTAAAAACTAAACGGTCAACGTTGCATCACCGATCTCCGTAAAAATTATTTCAATGTTAGAGTCGTTGATCGATGGAACAAGTTACCAGCAAATGTTGTCGGAGCCAACACAATAACTACATTCAAAAACAGACTTGACGCACACTGTAAAGTAAATGGGTATTGATAGTGCGAATTCGTATCTAGTCCCCCGTATCGATTAGTTGTAGTGGTAGTGGTAGTTGTAGTTAGTATTTTTCATATCCTATCATTCTGCACTATGGAACTTCCATGTTCCCATCCTCTTTAGGGACATGGTATCTTTTTCCAACTGTTTTCTTACAAGTAGTTGATAGTTAGTAGTATGTAGTTCAGCAGATACCCTCGCTATGGACCAATAGGTCTCCTGGTGTCTGTTACTCCTATGTAATCCTATGTAATCCTCTTTCTGCTCCTTTTAAGATCCCTAAAATTTTAGATCTATTCGAGCTTTCTCCTCACTTGACAACAAGAAACAGCGGCTTAAAACTGAATGATCAGCGTTTCATCACAGATCTCCGCAACGATTATTTCAAATTTAGAGTTGTTAATCGATGGAACAAATTACCAACAAATGTTTTCGAGGCCAGCACAATAACATCATTTAAAAACAGACTGGACGCGTACTGTAAATTAAATCGGTTTTGATATTGCCCTGCGAAGTTATATTATAACTTCCCCCGGATCGATTAGTGTTATATAGTGGTAGTTGTAGTTAGCATACATCATATCCTCTCATTCTTCACTACGAAACTTCCATGTTCCTATCTTCTTTAGGGGCATGATATCTTTTTCCAACTGTTCTCTTACATGTAGTTGATAGTTAGTAGTATGTAGTTCAGCAGATACCCTCGCTATGGACCAATAGCTATAGTGGTGTCTGTTCTTCCCATGTAGTCCTCCTTATCTAATGTCTTATGCCTTCCTGTTTTCTTCTTGGAGCACATTGTCCTCCCTCCTTCCCTCCATCCACGCCCCGCCCGCGCCACCACGCGGGGGGGGGAGGAGGGAGTCAGGGTGGAGGAAAGGAAGGGAAGGGATCCAGTGGAAGGAAAAGGAGGAGGGACTATTAGGTTAGGGTGGGAGGGAAGGATTGAGTTTCCGGAAGGGAAAGGAGGAAAAGGAAGGAAGAAGGAATTTTCAAGAGGAAGGAAGGAAAGGAAGGAAGTAAAATCATGGCGGGAGGGAGGGAGGGATCGAGGAGGAAGGAACTGGCGAGAGGAAGGAAGAAAGAAAGGAAGGAAAGATCAGAAGATAAAAGTATTGATAGGAAGAGAAAAAAATGAGAGGTATGGAGGAATAATAGTAGTATAGCAGTGTGTGTGTGTGTGTGTGTGTTGGGGGGGGGGGCAGCAGGAGGGGTGCCCCACCGGGACTCCCGGGTTGTGTTCCTGCTGCCTGGCCTGACAGGCATTTAAATAGTGGAAGTGTATTTCTTTGGCAGTTTTTAACGTGTTCTTTTTCTTCCTGCCTGCCTCGCCGCGGCCCCGAGTCCTTCCTCGCCAAGGAGGAGGGTCCCGACGCGCCACCGGAATACTGAACGCCCAAACTCCCGCACGACGCGCCACGCAAACGAGGCGTGCAGTCGCTGGTACGATTATTTGGCTTCACTAAAAGTTAAAACTCGGAGGCTCGCGGCCGCGGGGCAAACCCGACCCCGGGAAGGGCGGCAGCCCACCGCCGGACGCTGGACAAAGCTAGGCGGGGCTGTCCCCGTCCTGGCGGCGCCGTCTTGGCCGCGACCGCCAAGCTGGGGTCACGATGCTCCTATATAGAGGCGACCTCTGACTAGGTGCTAGAAGCAACAACTGTCTCTGCCTTATGACATAAATCACATAATGTTGTAATGTAATTGGCCATTGGCGGTGTGCAATGAGCGAGGCTCAGCGGCGGCCACCACCCCAACCTTGTCCCTGCCACAACTCCAGCCCAAACCGTCCTTACCGTAATACCCCAGCCCAAGCTCAGCCAGTCTTAATCCTGGAGCCCGCAGCCTGCGTCGCAGTCTCGCCTGCTGCCCCCTATACTTCAGGTTCACCTCACCCTGACAGATGAGTAGCTAGTGACGCCTGCATGCGGGGGTGTACTCAGGCCGGGGCACGGGAGTCCTGGGCCGCCAGATAGCAGAGCAGGAACGCTGCCTTCCGCCACGTGACGTTGTCGGAAGAAAAAAAGTTTACAACGCTACTTCCGCCAAAGTTGCAATGAGGCGGCGATAGTCAGGCGGCGGAGGCGTGAGGTGTCGTTCTGATGACTTCCAATTAGCGTTATTACAATTTTTATGAGATATATTCAGCGACCAATTGAAGGCAACGATGCCAGGCTCCTGTTTAGCATATTGATGGCCCGCCGTCCCCTCGCCCCCACGCCCTCTCGCCCCCACGCCCCCACGCCCCCACGCCCCCACGCTTCCAGCTCGGCCCGCCGCCCATAGAGCGTGTGTCTGCATATCATCCACGGTCTTGATCATGTGTTGGACACAGGATTGCCAGCGATCACCCTCCCGGAAAGATCTAAGAGCTCATATTTAGAGACCGATCTTTGGGTAAAGCTGGAACCTCACACACCCCTATATCCTTGCTTAAAGGGGACAGTATGCGCTTGCGTGTCCAGGGGATATTCTAAATCCATGGGGAGGGCTCGAACTTGTGCGTGAGGAAGCAGGGACGGCGTGAGTAAAGACCACGACACTCCTGCAGTATTAGCCGTGACAAGGGCTGAGGGACCCCCCGGCCGTATTCTTAAGGCAGGTACTGTGTCTGTGTTTGGCGCCCCTAATACTGTGATGTCGCCTGGTCACCGCGCTCGTCGCAGGGCGCGGTGACAGGCTGCCGGGGTTGATGTTTCACACATCTGTAACACATGGATTAACGCTAATCAATCAATCATTGGGGGCATACGCCGGGGGGCGCGTCGCCTCGCCCACCCTACGACGCCACTCCCGGGGGTCACCACGCGCGAGTTCCCATGCAGGCTCCTTTCCCATACCAAGCAGCTCTCGACAAGAAACATCAACTTGCCCCAGTCACGAGCCTTGTGGGCGCCCCCTTGGCCTCCTCCACGCCGGATTGTCTCTTACAGATACAACCCGATGGGAAGGATCGGTTTCAGGGTAGCGTGCCACATGCCCATATAGCCGAAGTTGGCGCTGACGGACTATGCAGGTAATAGGCCTAAATTCAATCTCACGGTGCAATCGCTGATTTGACACGTAATCATCCCAGCGATACCCCATGATTCTGCGAAGACACTTATTACCAAAGGCATTGATTCGTCTCTTCAAGTCACTATTTAGTGTCCATGTCTCACAACCATAGAGTAAGACAGGGATCACAAGCGACTTGAAGATCCGGATCTTTGTCCTTCTGCACAGGTACCGACAATGCCAAATACTCCCGCTGAGCGAGTCCATAACACCGTGGGCTATGCCAATCCGCCGTAAGACTTCTTGACGTGACCCGCCGTCATTATGGACTGCGCTACCAAAGTATGTAAAACTTTCCAAGATCTCAATGTCCTCGCCACACGCATGAACATACTGTACTGCTTCATCTAGTAAGTCTCCAAACACCTGGACCTTGGTCTTGAGCCAGGAGACCTCAAGTCCCAAAGGCTTTGCCTCCTCGTGCAGCGCCTCGAGAGCCATCACCAGGACCTCCAGCGACTCAGCAAAGATTAGTGCATCATCGGCAAAAACAAGATCAGTGATCTTGGTGTTGCCGACGGATGCTCCACAATCCCTTTGATCTACAACCTTGTCCAATACCCAGTCCATACAAGCGTTGAAAACGGATGGGGCAAGGACGCACCCTTGCCTCACTCCTGTATTCACAAGGAAGAAGCTGGATACACCTGCCCCACACTTCACAGCACTCTCAGTCCCAGAATACAGACCAGTTATCAAACCAATAGTCCTTGCAGGAATCCCTCGAAGTCGCAGAAGATCCCAAGATGACTCATGATGCACTGAGTCAAATGCCTTCTTGAGATCAACATAGGCTGCAAGCATCCCTGTCGAAACTCACGTCGGCGTTCCACCAGGACACGAAGCGCTAGGATACGGTCCGTTGTTGACTTACCAGGCGTGAACCCAGACTGCTGAGGTCTCTGATGCTTCACCAGATGACTAATGACTTATCCAGTAACGCTAAGATAACGCAAAAAGAAAGAACAGAGTGCTTAAAGTTCTGGAAAGACATAGGAAGTGCCAAAAGCTAAAACATTTATAAGAGAAAAGTGACTCGGTAAGAACGTAAGCAATGTCGGACACAGTGCCGAGTTCCGCCGAGGAAGTCCAAGTCAAAAGAAAGCAGCGATGCAAAAGATGTAACCTATTTAGGCCAATAGACAGTAAGAAGTGGTGTCAAGAGTGCAATGAAGAGGCTAACATAGAAACTTATGACCAGTGTGTTAAGTGTAATATAAAAGTGACTGCAAATGATAACACTCTGCAATGTGATAACTGCCTAGGCTGGTACCATGCAGGCTGTGATGAAGTAGATCTGGAGGACTATAAAGTCTTTATGAAGCCTAAATACATAGGGTGCTGCTGGTCCTACTCACAAGGAGTGAGAGAAAGGCTTCAACTCTTCAAAGAAATGCGGAAAGATAACAAAGAGCTGAAGGCAAGCCTGGCGAAACATGAAGAAAGACTGCAACAATTAGAAGACACCCAGGATATAGTAAGCAAACTTAAAACCCAGATCATGGAGGAGCTGAAGGAAGGAGAGGATAGAAATAGTAGGAAAAATAACCTTGTTCTCTACAGATTAAAAGAAAAGAACACAGAGGAAACCACAAGGGCGAATGGTGTGGAGACTTGCACCAAGATCTTCACAGAGGTCCTGGAGGTGAGAGATGTTGTAATCACCGAGACAAGGAGACTAGGAACCCAAACCAGAGGTAAGGACAGACCAGTCCTAGTTAAACTCAGAGAGACTTCCAGTAAATTCAGTATTTTAAAACAGGCCAAAAAACTGAGGTATGCCAGAGATGAAGACACAAGATCCATATCTATATCAAGTGACATGACAAAGTCACAGAGAGAAAAAGCTTACCAGCTTAGAATGGAATTGAAAGACAAGCGAGACCAAGGAGACTTTACTTGGTATATTGATTACAGGAAAGGAATGCTTCAGTAAAGAAGACGTGGCCGACCGATGCGTCAGGAAAATTGACAAGTGCAAACTACATACATACTACTAAATGTGTCATCAAGGGTTAAACAAACGTTTAAATATCTGGAATTAGAAAAACTATTAAACTACAAGCAATACGATATGTTTATGCTTATCAGAAACTCAAAGAAAATTAACAGGCAAAATAGGATTTTTCAGACAATTTGGACAATAGCTCTCTATACGAGAGATGAATGATGCAAAAGGAGAGAAGGTCTGAAACTTAGTCTATAGAAAAGATATGCGTCAAGATGGAAAAGATGGACGACAAGGGACAAAATGTTACATGTGCGGAATTTAGAAGGAGCAATGGACGTGTGCCTCATACTAGTACAGGAGCAATGGACGTGTGCCTCATACTGGTATCAGGAGCATGGACGTGTGCCTCATACTGGTATCAGGAGCAATGGACGTGTGCCTCATACTGGTACTAGGAGACAATGGACGTGTGCCTCATACTAGTAAGGAGCAATGGACGTGTGCCTCATACTGGTATAGGAGCAATGGACGTGTGCCTCATACTGGTATAGGAGCAATGGACGTGTGCCTCATACTGGTATAGGAGCAATGGACGTGTGCCTCATACTGGTATAGGAGCAATGGACGTGTGCCTCATACTAGTACAGGAGCAATGGACGTGTGCCTCATACTGGTATAGGAGCAGTGGACGTGTGCCTCATACTGGTATAGGAGCAATGGACGTGTGCCTCATACTGGTATAGGAGCAATGGACGTGTGCCTCATACTGGTACTAGGAGCATGGACGTGTGCCTCATACTGTATGGAGCAATGGACGTGTGCCTCATACTGGTAAGGAGCAATGGACGTGTGCCTCATACTGGTATAGGAGCATGGACGTGTGCCTCATACTGGTACAGGAGCAATGGACGTGTGCCTCATACTGGTATAGGAGCGGGCCCAATGGGGACGTGTGCCTCATACTGGTTAGGAGCAATGGACGTGTGCCTCATACTGGTATAGGAGCAATGGACGTGTGCCTCATACTGGTATCAGGAGCAATGGACGTGTGCCTCATACTGGTATCAGGAGCAATGGACGTGTGCCTCATACTAGTACAGGAGCAATGGACGTGTGCCTCATAACTGGTATAGGAGCAATGGACGTGTGCCTCATACTAGTACAGGAGCAATGGACGTGTGCCTCAACTGGTAAGGAGCAATGGACGTGTGCCTCATACTGGTATAGGAGCAATGGACGGTGCCTCATACTGGTACAGGAGCAATGGACGTGTGCCTCATACTGGTATAGGAGCAGTGGACGTGTGCCTCATACTGGTATAGGAGCAATGGACGTGTGCCTCATACTGGTATAGGAGCAATGGACGTGTGCCTCATACTGGTATAGGAGCAATGGACGTGTGCCTCATACTGGTATAGGAGCATGGACGTGTGCCTCATACTGGTATAGGAGCAATGGACGTGTGCCTCATATGGTACAGGAGCAATGGACGTGTGCCTCATACTGGTTTAGGAGCAATGGACGTGTGCCTCATTACTGGTATAGGAGCAATGGACGTGTGCCTCATACTGGTATAGGAGCAGATGGACGTGTGCCTCATACTGGTATCAGGATCAATGGACGTGTGCCTCATACTGGTATAGGAGCAAGTGGACGTGTGCCTCATACTGGTATAGGAGCAGTGGACGTGTGCCTCATACTGGTATAGGAGCAATGGACGTGTGCCTCATACTGGTACAGGAGCAATGGACGTGTGCCTCATACTGGTACAGGAGCAATGGACGTGTGCCTCATACTGTATACAAGGAGCATAGAGTGGACGTGTGCCTCATACTGGTATAGGAGCAATGGACGTGTGCCTCATACTGGTATAGGAGCAATGGACGTGTGCCTCATACTGGTATAGGAGCAATGGACGTGTGCCTCATACTGGTATAGGAGCAATGGACGTGTGCCTCATACTGGTATAGGAGCAATGGACGTGTGCCTCATACTGGTATAGGAGCAATGGACGTGTGCCTCATACTGGTATAGGAGCAATGGACGTGTGCCTCATACTGGTATATTTTTCATGCACAAATGCCCAGAGAAATGTGAATATCAAGAAGGAAATTATAGATATAGCAAACAGAATCCATAACAAACGTGTGATAATCCTAGGTGACTTTAACAGTCATCTTGGATTCTTAGGACCACAACCGTTGAATAAAAATGGAGAAATCACAATAGAGATGGTAGAAGAACTTGACTATACTATCCTAAATGGAACAATGGAATGTTCAGGAGTGATGACAAGATGTCAAAATGGTATACAAAGTGCAATAGATCTAGCTTTAGTAAATCATAAGTACATGACCCAATTCATAAACATGAAAATAGACGAAAATAAAGAAATTTACGACCTTTCCGACCACAACATTCTGGAAATTAACTTCAGAGTAAACAGTGGGCAACAACAGAAATTTCAAGATGAAAATTCAATAAAAATAACAGTCACAAGCTTCAAAGAGGAACACTGCGAAGAACACATTAAAGAAGTTGAAACACGACTAACATATCAGAATAACCCAATAACTAATATAAAAAGACTTGGAAGAAATCATGAACCAATCAGCGCAAAACACCTAACAAAGACATACTTCAAGAGAACTACAAAACACAGCCAAGAGACCGAGCCCATTGGATAAGCAAACAACATAAAGAAAGGAATAAAGAAAAGGAAGGAATTAATAGCAGGCAAGGAGAGCTACAACACAAGAAAGAAAAAGACAGACTAAAGCAAATGTATACAAAACAAGAACTACAAGTTAAGAGGAAATTAAAATTGCAATAGCAAAACATGAAAGGAATACTTACTGAAAAGATTAAACAAGACAAACATTCAAATACGAAACTGTGGAAGCAAATAAATTACTTAAGAGGAATTGAAAATACAAAGAAATCTGTGACTCTTTATGAAAATACAATAGAGATTCCAGAGGAAGAGATCAAGACAAAGCTCCACCATTACTGGGAAGGAGTGTACCAAAAGCAGCCAAACAGAATAGACGAAACGTGGAACCTAAATGAACGACAGAAACTACTTAACGAGTTTTTACCAAACAGACACGTGTATACAGTACAGCTGCTCATAAATGAACGACAAATAAGTCTGCCAACACACCTTCTAGAACATTATGATACAATATCAGCCCAACCACTGCAAATGATCACTAACATGGAACAACCAACCTTGCAAGAAAATGAGATACAACATGCTCTCAAGGCAATAAAAAAAAAAAAAGCTACAGGACCAGATGCTATGAGAGGAGAACTTTTTAAAACCCTGGCAGACAGTAAAATCTTAACGAACACCATCAAAACATGTTTCGACAACATATTAACAGTGGAAAATGTACCTCAAAAATGGAAAAATTTTCAAACTATAATGATAGACAAAAAAGAACAAACCTACAGTAAGTGATCTACGACCCATCGCCCTGCTCAACTCTTCCTACAAATTGTTTATGGCCATACTGAGAAGCAAAATAGACAATCACATGCACAAAAATCAACAAGATAATGAACTACAAGCTGGATTTACCAAGAAAAGACTCGTCGAAGACAACCTGTTTCTTTTAAACTATTGCATCGAATAGTCTTTCAAGATGAAGAGATCATTAATAACCATCGCTATAGATTTCAAGAAAGCCTTTGACAGTGTGAAAAGAAAGCCCCTAATAGAATGCCTAAAAAAGTTCAATACATCCACACATAATTGACGTCATAAGTGACATATACCTAAATGACAAGACCATCCTGTGTCTAAACAATGAGATCGTAACAAACATGGATGTCACCAGCGGAATAAGGCAAGGTTGCAATGGTTCAACATCACTGTTCTTAATGATAACATATATCATCATCCTACACCTGAACCAAACAAATATTGGATTCAAAGATGAGATATGCTTTATCCCTGTAATGTACATGTATAATCACATGTGTGTTAGCAGCTACCAGGAAACCTGAAGTAGTGAGCAGTAAGGCGTGATGATACATCGTGAAGAAACACGACACAACACATCCTTGAGTCTGCTGCCACATGCTTACGTAGGAGGAAGCCAGCAGCCGCGTGTGTGTGTGTGTGTGTGTTGTGTGTGTGTGCGTGTGCGTGTGCGCGCGCGCGTGCGTCCGTGCGTGCGTGCGTGTGTGTGTGTGTGTGTGTGTGTGTGTGTGTGTGTGTGTGTGTGTCAGCATAACATCCAGATGATGACGTTAGAGGAAACCAGGCCCGGGATGTGTTTCAGCGTCACACCGTGGACAACACAGCTGTGCAACAAAGGACGCACCTCCCTTTATAAAGTCGCCGATGGCCGGGAGGAAAACATACGCAAGAACAGAGATGAGAGGAGAGTTTACAAAAGCTCTCTCTGCTTCACCATACCTGTGTGTGTGTGTGTGTGTGTGTGTGTTATTGTTAATAATTGTTCTGGCCTGTCTATAAGACATCAGCTAACTTGGCCGTTTATAAGAACCCGTGACTTTTATTGTTTAACCTCACAGTGTAAATGTATTATATATCTATAATAATATAAGCGAAAGTGTGTGTCTGTGTGTGTGTGTGGTATAGGTTCCGCCCCCCGTGGCGCAAACACCTCATATGGCACATTTTTGGAATCAGGTTGACCAGGGGAAGGTCATAAGCCCACTTATGAGATGATCCGATCACTTTTTTTTTTTTTTTTTTTTTTTAGCAGCCTATTAGCGAGAATTGTGAAAACAAAAGTGGGTTGCGAGAATTGAGGAAGCCTTGATGTAGGGTGATGGGTAAATGGGTGAGTGAATGGGTGGGGTGATGGGTAATGGGTGTGGGGTGATGGGTGAGTGAATGGGGGGGGGTGATGGGTTGGGGGTGATGGGTGATGGGTGAGGGAATAGGTGGGGGGTGATGGGTAATGGGTGTGTGGTGATGGGTAATGGGTGGGAGGTGATGGGTAATGGGTGAGTGAATGGGTGGGGGGTGATGGGTAATGGGTGAGTGAATGGGTGTGTGGTAATGGGTGGGGGGTGATGGGTAATGGGTGAGTGAATGGGTGGGGGGTGATGGGTAATGGGTGAGGCCACACATATTGTGGCCTCTACCCCTACAGTGTCACCGACACCTGTACGTTCCTTGGGTTGAACCTTGGCTGTTACCTTTAAAAACAAGATAGAAACGCGTAACACCAACACCGGGCAACAAGACACAACAAAGGCTGCATTGCCCGCATAGTTGCATCGCTGGCACATTGTTCCCCCGGCACAAAAACAAAAAATGAAATGTTTCTGAAAAGAAATTGAAAAATGAAGAAGAATTTTCCTTCATAATCAAAAGCTGAGGTTCACTTTGAACTTTGCGAAAAGTTTCTCGCAACTCTTTGTCGCTGTGTGTGTTAGTGTGTGTGTGTGTGTGTACGTGTGTGTGTGTGTGCGTGCACGTATGTGTGTGTGTGTGTGTGTGTGTGTGTGTGTGTGTGTTGTGTGTGTGGTGTGTGTGTGTGTGTGTGTTTCACGGGTACACTATTTTCACGTCACATGTATAAAGGGTGTGCTTGCTTAAACTCCAGGCTCTCTCCCTCGCCTGGCTGTGTCATGGCGCACACCTGCCCCCCCCCCCCTCACCTTGTGGCTCATGAGTGTGCCCTCCTTCCCTCCCCCTGGCTGGACTGACCTACTCTCAGCACCTGCCTATCTCAGCACCTGCCTATCTCAGCACTTGCCTATCTCAGCACCTGCCTATCTCAGCACCTGCCTATCTCAGCACCTGCCTATCTCAGCACCCGCCCGCCTGCAGTCTCCGGGGCAGGGTGGCCGAGGGGTCTAAGGCGCCACACTCAAGGTTCTCTTTTCCCCCGGTAGGAGGGTTGCGGGCCTTCTGGACCTCTGAGGGCGTGGGTTCGAATCCCACTCCGGACACATTTTAGTGTTTAGCAAGTATTTTATTGCCATGCAAACGGCTTATTGGTTCATAGGAAAACGTTTCCATTCCTTTGTTAATACTTTCCAAGGATTCTATAACGTTTTGTGTCAGGGATATGTGCGCGGCCATGATTGAGTGGATCCTTACACACACACACACACACACACACACACACACACACACACACACACACACACACACACACGCACGCACGCACGCACGCACGCACGCACGCACGCACGCATGCACGCACGCACAACAGATGCACCTAAGCCAAGGGCGGCAGGGTGTATAGAGGTAATGAGGCTGTTAGCGACGAGGACACCGAGGCACACTTAAGAGTCGCTTAGCGGGGGTGGCGAGGAGGATGCCGGGACGAAGGTTGTGACTGGAGTGCCCTGTGTGTGTGCCCTGGGTAATGGTGGGGCGGGGAGGGGAAGGGAAGGGAGGGGAAGGATGGAAGGAAGGGAGAGAGGGGCAGGGAGGGAGTGGTGAGGGAATGGAGGGAAGGGAAGGGAGAGGGGAAGGAAGGGAAGGGAAGGGGAGAGGGAAGAGGTGGGTGAAGTGTGCTTGAGGCAAAGAGAGGCGCTTGAAAGAATGACAAGTGAAGGATCGAGTAAAGGAGTGAGTGTGTGATGAGTGGTGGACGAGAGAGAGAGAGAGAGAGAGAGAGAGAGAGAGAGAGAGAGAGAGAGAGAGAGAGAGAGAGAGAGAGAGAGAGAGAGAGAGAGAGAGAGAGAGAGAAAGGAGACTAGCGTGAGTGAGAGGAAGTGGATTAATGAATGGATGTTAAATGTGAGAAAACTTTATTCACTGCAATGAATATGTCACTGAACTTGTCATTATTACTCACTCACTCACTCACTCACTCACCACCACCAAGTCCATGCATATCAAGCCACCACAATCATACTACACCAACTTTTTTGCCTTGGATGTGTGTGTGTGTGTGTGTGTGTGTGTGTGTGTGTGTGTGTGTGTGTGTGTGTGTGTGTGTGATTTACGTTGTAGCCTATAGCGCCTGTAGGCTTATGGAGAGTCGTGATGTTGGTCGATCTCGCCCGTTAGTGGCGCAGGCTGGATTTTTATAATGACACCTGTGGTCTCAGGTGAAGATCTCATTTTCTGTGATGTTCGGTTCTTCAGTTTAGTTTCATGCTGCCCCTAGAGTCCACCGTCACACTCGTAATCGGCAGACAGGTATACGCTGCATGTGGGCTGCTTCGGCCACTCGACGATGGATTTGACAGTTGCTCCTTGGTGAGACTTGAACTCAAGACCTTCTGCTCCCCTACCAGGCTCTTGAAAGAGTTGCCACGGCAGAATTCGAACTCGGGACATTGAGTTCAGCGCTCCAAGACGCTAACCACTTGGCCACCGCCTCCCCTTAAAGTGTACGCTTGTGTGTATGTGTGTGTGTGTGTGTGGGTGTGGGTGTGGGTGTGTGTGGGTGGGTGGGTGGTTGTAAGTAGCCACGTTTGTCTGTTCTCAGCGTCCATTCATTTATTTATTTAGTTATTCATTCATTCACTGCCCTCCCCGCCATTGCATTCATTCACTGCCCTCCCTGCCATTGCATTCATTCACTGCCCTCCCCGCCATTGCATTCATTCACTGCCCTCCCCGCCATTGCATTCATTCACTGCCCTCCCCGCCATTGCATTCATACACTGCCCTCCCCGCCATTGCATTCATTCACTGCCCTCCCCGCCATTGCATTCATACACTGCCCTCCCCGCCATTGCATTCATACACTGCCCTCCCCGCCATTGCATTCATCAGCTTCCTCCTCCTCAACCTTCAATGAAACTCGTGTAAGTATGTCAAGAATTAATAAGCATTCGAGGATATTGATAACAAGAATACTGTAATTAAGCCTCGGATAAAGTAATACAGATAGTAAGAAAGTTTTGAGTACTACAACATTAATAAGAAAGTGTAATGGTAGTATAATTAGTTGGTATACTACATTATAGTTGTTGTTGCAGAGTTTAGGGTATTATTCCAGTTTGACACCGAATTCACTTTGGTGGACGAAAGTATTTTTTTCTGGTGAGTTTTAATGTGTTTTGAATTAATCTGCTAACCGTTTCTGTCGCAAATGACTATTTTCTTCTGTTTTTTTGTTTGGTTAACTTTGGTTAGGTATAGATTCGGTTAGGTTCAATTTGTTTGTCAATAATTTTTGTCACAAATCACACACACACACACACACACACACACACACACACACACACACACACACACACACATAC
>JACEEZ010019399.1:647500-652500 GCA_016584305.1 Chionoecetes opilio
TAACTAACTTCAGTCTAGTCTGGTTTTTGTTGCACTTACTATGATGGACTTGTCTCTTCTGTCCACTTTTTTTCTCCTTTCTCTGTCGTTCAGTGTCACTTTGTCAACAGTTTGGCGGCAACACAGGAATGCTAAGTGGCTGCTGGCTGGCTGGCTGGCTGGCCTGTGTGTTCCGTGCCTCTGACTCCTCCTCGCCTTCCCTAGGACTTTCCTTTTTCCTTTCCTGCTTCCTGCTCTCTCCTTTACCTTATTCCTCTCATCCCTCTTTCTTCCATCCCTTATCCTATCCCTCTATCCACTCTTCATTCTCCCTTTCCTAACTTTAACCATATCTCTATCCCTATCTTCTTCCCTTCCCTCCTATCCCTCTATCCATCTATCCTTCGTCCATATTCCCATACTTAGCACCTCCTTTTCCATACCTTCAAATCATCTCTCAGATCTCTCTTCTCTTACCACTTCCCCCATTTCCTCACAAATCTTAATATAACATTTCCAGACATTTTTTTTTTTAACCAAACCACCATTTCCTGTCACTTCCTACTCCGCAATTTATATTATTTATACTTTCCATCCTCCTCTTCCTCCTCCTCCTCCTCCTCCTCCTCCTCCTCCTCCTCCTCCTCCTTCTCCTCCCCTCCTCCTCCTCCTCCTCCTCCTCCTCCTCCTCCTCCTCCTCCTCCTCCTCCTCCTCCTCCTCCTCCTCCTCCTCCTCACGGGCCACCAACGGATACTTCTGTTTCTCTGTCCTGTCTTGAGCCATCGTTAAAACAGTCAGTCAGGAGTGGAGGGTCGCAAGTTTCAAGGCCGAGGTTAAAAGTTAGCGACCGACATAGTAGCATCCCGGGCGGGCCTTAGCGGGGCAGCGGCGCGAGGCTGTCACCGTCCCACCCACCGCCCTCACCAGTCATGAAAAATGTGTTTGTCTCTTTAAAACTTTCTCAGAGCTGAACTAAATGGCACTCTCTTCCTCCTCCTCTTCCTCCTCCTCCTCTTCTTCCTTCTCCTCCTCCTCCTCCTCCTCCTCCTCTCCTCCTCCTCCTCCTTCTCCTTCTCCTACTCCTACTCCTCCTCCTCCTCCTCCACCACCACTTCTAAGGCCAGTGAAAAGTCTGCCGTACTAGTGTGTGTTTGTGTTTGTCAGTGTGTGTGTGTGTGTGTGTGTGTGTGTGTGTGTGTGTGTGTGTGTGTGTGTGTGTGTGTGTGTGTGTGTGTAGCCATAATTTGCTTCTGTATTTTTGGAGGAGGAAAGTCGTGTCCTTGAAATTTTTTGTTCCCCGTTTTTGCAATTTCTCCTCGTGGTGGTGGTGTGGTGGTGGTGGTGGTGGTGGTGGTGGTGTGGTGGTGGTGGTGGTGGTGGTGGTGGTGGTGGTGGTGGTGGTGGTGGTGGTGGTGGTGGTGGTGGATGGTGGTGTGGTGGTGGTGGTGATGGTGGTGGTGGTGGGTGGTGGTTGGTGGTGGTGGTGGTGGTGGTGGTGGTGGTAGTGATGGTGGATGGTGGTTGGTGGTGGTGGTGGTAGTGGTAGTGGTAGTGGTAGTGGTAGTGGTGGTGTGGTGGTGGTGGTGGTGGTGTGGTGGTTGTGGTGGTGGTGGTGGTGGTGGTGGTGTGTGGTGTGGTGGTGGTGGGGTGGGTGGGTGGTGGTGGTGGGTGATGGTGGTGGTGGTGGTGGTGGTGGTGGTGGTGGTGGTGTGTGGTGGTAGTGGTGTAGTGGGTGGTGGGGTGGTGTGTGGGGTGGGGGAGGGGTGGTGATGGTGGGGTGATGGTCGGGGTGGGGTGGTGGTGGGTGATGGTGGGATGGTGGGGTGGGTGTGGTGGTGATGGTGGTGGGGTGTGATGGTGTGGTGGTGTGTAGTGTGGGGGTGGTGGTGGTGGTGTGGGGGAGGGGGTGGTGATCGGTGGGGGTGATGGTCGGGGTGGGGGTGGTGGTGGTGGTGATGGTGGGGATGGTGGTGGTGGGGGTGGTGGTGGTGGTGGTGGGGGTGGTGATGGTGGTGGGGGTGGTGGTGGTGGGGGGGTTTCATGCATTACTTAGAAGGGTCAGCTGGGTTGCTCCGCTCATGTCCGCCTTATTACCGGGTAGGCGGCGACGCTGCCAACCCTGAACACTGCTTACACACACACAACACACACACACACACACACACACACACACACACACACACACACACACAAACAGTGTATGTGCAGAGTGGAGAAAGATGGGCAGTCTCCTTAAAACCCGAGTCCCTGTCCACCCAGCAGTGAATGGGTACCGGGTGTTAGCCGGGGGTTTGTGACCCGCCTCCCGGGGTGGTGGCTTCCCCCAACACTAAGCACTAAGGATGAATGATCAAATGTAGCTATGGAGACGGGGCCATACGAGTGTAGCTCAGGCCATGTAAAATACATTCTATAAATAAATACAGCTAGGTAAACACACACACACACACACACACACACACACACACACACACACACACACACAGTCTTCCCGGGTACAATCGTGGGTCGCCTCGCAATACATGGGTCCTAATGGACACTATTTCAGTACAGCTGCAGCGCCGTGCTCAGGGATTAGCTGGACACAATTTATGGAATGCGCGAGTTATAAATATAATATAATCGGGTGTTTGTTTCCACTTTTTTCGTCGCGCGGAGCCAGATCGCTTAAGCACTGGATTTCGGCGAGGGCAGCGGCCGGTGAGGCGGTGGTGGTGGTGGTGGTGGTGGGCCCTGCTGCAAGGGGATCGTCTTAGGGCGGCGGTGGTGGTGGTGGTGCTTGCCGGAATGCATATTCCTCAACTCTATGGGAGTCTGTGGTTTCCAAGTGAAGACGCTTGGCTGTAGCTCCGAAACTAACCATAGCATTTTCTCGAAAATACGCTCATTGTGATTCCCACACAAAGTTACTGCATACCCCAGGTAACGTACCCGAATCTAACCGTAACCTAACGTAACCTAACCTGACGTGTTCAAGAGTAAACGCCACATACTGTTTCAGAAAACGGGACTATACTGCCGGGCTGTCGTGGTGGCTGCCGCGTGTAGTTTAGCTTAGTTTAGTTTATTGCCATATCTTTAGAAGTACATATATTATATAATTATATACAAATGTGATCTTAGGCATTAGTCCGCCGAGCAACAGCTCCCTGGCGGACAGGAACAGTGCACAAAATATTATAAATATATGAAGGGCGGCAATAATAAAACATATTTACAAATAAAAAAAAATGTTAACTACCATAACAATTACCCAAGTTGATTGATACAATTAAACACTAATTTTGCTACTGAAAATACTAATGATGTGAAGAATATTCATATTAATCCCTAATGTTTTGATTCTGTTGATGGAAAAAGTAAGTCTTAAGTCTATTTTTAAATGTATTAAAATTGTTAATACTTTTCAAATTGTAGTGGTGTGCTGGCAGGCCGTGCGAGGGTGTTCCGAACTCTCACAGTGACAACAAACCGTCTGTGGGGCGATACAGATCCACCATGAAGCAGTAAGCCAAGTGTTGAGGCCAATGCTGTCTGATTTATTTTCTTAGGGTGTAGGAGGGAAGAAACAGTTAGTAATTTTTTATTATTAACAGGAACTACCACGTGTAGGTCTCACGGCTTCTTGTAGCTTGCTGATTTTCTTATGTACTTATGCTATTATTATTTTTACGGGTAAATATTGATTGCACTCTTACATTAGCCTTTTGTGTCCATTTCTGCTTTAAACTCTGTAAAATTGTCATGAAACTCTCTAAATGCACCCAAACAAGCACTTTGTATAAGATATCCTGGGCAGAAGCGAAGTACTGTTGTGGTTCTCGTGGTTCAGACTCACCATTGCTGCGATAGGCCCGCGAACCCCAAGGTCCACGAGGAGGCTGGAAAATAAATCACGTCAGGACTGAGAATTGTTGGCAATGAACTCACACATCGCTGATACATCACATGGTTCATATTTAACCCCTTGAGGCCCAGAACGTAATTTCCATTGTAATTTGGCTATCATTAGACTATCTTTAGTTGATATAAGCAATATTTTATAAAGATGACCTGTTTAGTATCCTTGTTCACTTACTAATTTGGTATATTAAGCTACTTTTCGTAATCTTATGGCTGACAACAGACAATTATTTTATAGCAAGGGAAAGATCTGGGCGTGAAGGGGCTAATAGAGGCAGACAGCTGAGTAATGTGTACCTTATTTACTTAACCAGGGCCTTCAGGAACATGTCAGGACATATTTCAACTTTCCTTCCATTGTTGATATTTGCCATTGGTGATTTAAACTTGTCTGTACGCTCTCTGGCCAATGACCGATTTAAACTTGTCTGTACGCTCTCTGACCAATGACCGATTTAAACTTGTCTGTACGCTCTCTGACCAATGACCGATTTAAACTTGTCTGTACGCTCTCTGACCAATGACCGATTTAAACTTGTCTGTACGCTCTCTGACCAATGACCGATTTAAACTTGTCTGTACGCCCTCTGACCAATGACCGATTTAAACTTGTCTGTACGCTCTCTGACCAATGACCGATTTAAACTTGTCTGTACGCTCTCTGACCAATGACCGATTTAAACTTGTCTGTACGCTCTCTGACCAATGACCGATTTAAACTTGTCTGTACGCTCTCTGGCCAATGACCGATTTAAACTTGTCTGTACGCTCTCTGACCTATGACCACAGACCGGGAAGCTACACTCATCCCTAGTACAGATCGCAGCCAGTCAACAACACTACCGTAGATAACACTAAAGTCGCCAGGACAATGTTTCTATTCGGTGTACAGACGTGTGGTGGCGTTAATACTTACATTTCTACATCCATGATTTCAGGAAAGTTAGAAGGGGTTATCTGAAGAGTCTGTGTCATTTTGTGTCTTTATCTGTCATAGTATGGCTATAAATGAACAAATTACCAAAATAAAAACCGACTGGCGATGTTGGTAACGGCTAACTAAGATCGCCAGCTAGTGTTTATGTCCTCCCGCCAGCTGCTGTCTGTCGTCGCCCGA
>JACEEZ010019399.1:657500-675000 GCA_016584305.1 Chionoecetes opilio
ATTGTTACCTTCCTCCCTCCTCCTCCTCCTCCTCCTCCTCCTCCTCCTCCTCCTCCTCCTCCTCCTCCTCCTCCTCCTCCTCCTCCTCTTCCCCTTTTTTTCGTCTCATCTTCATCCTTAGTCATATATCCAATGTATATTTGTTTGCTTTACCTTACCATTTTCGTCATCATACGTATTATAAGGACAATAGTTATTATTAGTAGTAGTAATAGTAGTATAAAAAGTATTAGTATTAGTAGTAGTAGAAGTAGTAGAAGTAGTAGATATAGTAGTATTAGTAGTACAAATAATAACAATGCTGAAAACAATAATCATGCACCATAAGTATTACTGTATTCTGGGACTGAGAGTGCTGTGAAGTGTGGGGCAGGTGTATCCAGCTTCTTTCCTGTGAATACAGGAGTGAGGCAAGGGTGCGTCCTTGCCCCATCACTTTTCAACGCTTGTATGGACTGGGTATTGGACAAGGTTGTAGATCAAAGTGATTGTGGAGCATCCGTCGGCAACACCAAGATCACTGATCTTGTTTTTGCCGATGATGCAGTAATCTTTGCTGAGTCGCTGGAGGTCCTGGTGATGGCTCTCGAGGCGCTGCACGAGGAGGCAAAGCCTTTGGGACTTGAGGTCTCCTGGCTCAAGACCAAGGTCCAGGTATTTGGAGACTTACTAGATGAAGCAGTACAGTCTGTTCATGCGTGTGGCGAGGACATTGAGATCTTGGAAAGTTTTACATACCTTGGTAGCGCAGTCCATAATGACGGCGGATCACGTCAAGAAGTCTTACGGCGGATTGGCATAGCCCACGGTGTTATGGACTCGCTCAGCGGGAGTATTTGGCGTTGTCGGTATCTGTGCAGGAGGACAAAGATCCGGATCTTCAAGTCGCTTGTGATCCCTGTCTTACTCTATGGTTGTGAGACATGGACACTAAATAGTGACTTGAAGAGACGAATCAATGCCTTTGGTAATAAGTGTCTTCGCAGAATCATGGGGTATCGCTGGGATGATTACGTGTCAAATCAGCGATTGCACCGTGAGACTGAATCGAGGCCTATTATCTGCATAGTCCGTCAGCGCCAACTTCGGCTATATGGGCATGTGGCACGCTACCCTGAAACCGATCCTTCCCATCGGGTTGTATCTGTAAGAGACAATCCGGCGTGGAGGAGGCCAAGGGCTCCTCCCCACAAGGCTCGTGGCTGGGGCAAGTTGATGTTTCTTGTTGAGAGCTGCTTGGTATGGGAAAGGAGCCTGCATGGGAACTCGCGCGTGGTGACCCCCGGGAGTGGCGTCGTAGGGTGGGCGAGGCGACGCGCCCCCCGGCGTATGCCCCCAATGATTGATTGATTCATAAGTATTACGTAAGCAACAATATCACCACAGCTATCATCACCACCACCTTATCCACCCTTCCTCAGTCACCATATACTTGTTGTTACTTTATGGTGTGGGGAGTAAGGGGGAGAGAGGTAGGGGTGCGGTGGGGGAGTTCAGGTAGGGAAGTGTGGTGGTGGTGGTGGTGGTGGTTTATTGGTTTATGGATGAGTCAAAATGATAGATAAAAAGTGTCTATGGTTGTATTGTGGTGGTGGTGGTGGTAGTGATTGAAGTTATAGTGGTGATGGTAGGGTTGTGGGGGTAGAAGGATGTGAGTATCATTGTAATCACACACACACACACACACACACACACACACACACACACACACACACACACACACACACACACACACACACACACACACACACACACACACACACACACACACACACACGCGCGCGCGCGCAACAGAGCCCCCTCGACACTTGTTATAATGATAATCACATTCATCGTAGCATATTATTCATAATGATTGCCTTTACATCTCATATATATGTACATACCTCTACACCATCACCATCACCATTATCATTATTATTATTATTATTATTATTATTATTATTATTATTATTATAGTATTATTAGTAGTAGTAGTAGTAGTAGTAGTAGTAGTAGTAGTAGTAGTAGTACTGTTAATGTAAGGGGGGAAGGGAGGGGAAGGGCAGTAGGGGAGGCGGGAAGCAGGAATACGCGGCTCCCTCGCTGCATAAAATCTTTAATGCTAAAATAAAAGTGGGTCTGTTTGCAAATTCGTAACAATTTAATCCTTTTGGGGTGAGCAATGTAATATAATGACCCGCATTGTGTGTGTGTGTTCGTGTGTGTGTGTGTGTGTGTGTGTGTGTGTGTGTGTGTGTGTGTGTGTGGTGTTGTTCTGTTTGTGTTGTGTGTATGTGTTGGGTATGTGTGTTGTGTGTGTGTGTGTGTGGGTGTGTGTGTGGGTGTCTGTGTTTGTGGGGGGGGGGTGTAGGTGTGTGTCTGTGTGTGTGTGTGTGTGTGTGTGTGTGTATGTGTGTGTGTGTGTGTATGGATATGTGCACGAGTGTGTATTCATCTAGTTGTCTAGTTGTATTGTACAGGGCCAGAGCAATGCTCGTGTGTGTGTGTGTATGTGTACGTGTGTGTGTGTGTGTGTGTGTGTGTGTGTGTGTGTGTGTGTGTGTGTGTGTGTGTGTGTGTGACAAAGAGAGAGAGAGAGAGAGAGAGAGTCACTATCTCAATTTTCAGAAAGGAAACTTAATTTATCTGTGGTGAAAACGAGAATGTTCCGACTCTCTTAACTTACTCTAGTTCCCTTTTTTTTCTCTCTCTCTCTCTCTCTCTCTCTCTCTCTCTCTCTCTCTCTCTCTCTCTCTCTCTCTCGCTCTCGCTCTCGCTCTCGCTCTCGCTCTCGCTCTCGCTCTCGCTCTCGCTCTCTCTCTGTGTGTGTCTTCGTGGTGTTGGGAGACGCACTTTTTACCCTGTTGAGTGCGAGAGGGAGGGAGCTGAATTGGGTGAGCGTGGTAGTGGTGGTGGTGGTGTGTGAGGCGCAGACCACAAGGCTGGAGGTGGTGGTGGTGGTGTCGCCTATGCCCCTTGAAAGAATAAGAAGAAAGAAATGAAAGAAAATGCCCCTGGTACGAGAATAAAGTACCGGAGGTGAGGCAAAGCAAACCTGGAACAGAAAATACAAAGGGTAGTGGTCGAGAAGAAGAAAAGTGTGGAGTGTGTGTGTGTGTGTGTGTGTGTTTGTGTGTTTGTGTGTATGTGTGTGTGTGTGTTGTGTGTGTGTGTGTGTGTGTATTCATCTAGTTGTATTCTCTAGTTGTATTTTACGGCCGAGCACGCTCGTTGGCCCCGCTCCTACAACTTTTTATCATCATCCTTAGTACTTAGTGTTGGGGAAGCCACCACCCGGGAGGGGTCACAAACCCCGGCTGACACCCGGTACCTATCACGTGGGTGGACAGGGGCTGGATTTGGAAACAACCCATATGTTTCCGCTCCGTCCGGGGATCGAACCCGGGACTTCTCGGTTGTGATCGAGGTAATAATTATACTACATGCTTCCACCGCCCTGTCTCCCTTGCTTTCACCTCGCTTTGCCCCGCTCTGCCCCGTTTCGTCACGCTTTACCACGCTTTCTACTCGCTTTCCCCACGCTTTTGCCAGCTTTCGCCAAAATTTCGCCCCGCTTTGTCCGCTTTGCCCGCTTTACCCCGCTTTCGCCCCGCTTTACCCCGGTTTCCCCCCGCTTTTCGCTCCCGTTTTACCCCGCTTTCGCCACGGTTTTCCCCCCGCTTTACCCCGCTTTCGCCCCGCTTTACCCGTTTACCACGTTTCGCCCCGCTTTTATCCTGCTTTCGCCCCGCTTTTGCCCCGCTTTACCCCAGCTTTACCCCCGCTTTCGCCCCGCTGTTGCCCCGCTTTACCCCCGCTTTCGTCCCGCTTTTCCCTGCTTTCCACTGCTTTCGTCCCGCTTTCCCTCTGCTTTCCACTGCTTTCGTCCGCTTTCCCTGACTTTCCACTGCTTTCGTCCCGCTTTCCCTGCTTTCCACTGCTTTCGTCCCGCTTTCCCTGCTTTCCACTGCTTTCGTCCCGCTTTCCCTGCTTCCACTGCTTTCGTCCCGCTTTCCCTGCTTTCCACTGCTTTCGTCCCGCTTTCCCCTGCTTTCCACTGCTTTCGTCCCGCTTTCCCATGCTTTCTACTGCTTTCGTTCCGCTTTCCCCTGCTTTCCACTGCTTTCGTCCCGCTTTCCACTGCTTTCCACTGCTTTCGTCCCGCTTTCCCCTGCTTTCCACTGCTTTCGTCCCGCTTTCCCTGCTTTCCACTGCTTTCGTCGCTTCCCGCTTTTTCTCCCGCTTTCCTGCTTTCCACTGCTTTCGTTCCCGCTTTCCCTGCTTTCCACTGCTTTCGTCCCGCTTTCCCTGCTTTCCACTGCTTTCGTCCCGCTTTTCCCTGCTTTCCACTGCTTTCGTCCCTTCCCGCTTTCCCCGCTTCCCGTTCCACTGCTTTCGTCCCGCTTTCCTCTGCTTTCCACTGCTTTCGTCCCGCTTTCCCCTGCTTTCCACTGCTTTCGTCCCGCTTTCCCCTGCTTTCTACTGCTTTCGTCCCGCTTTCCCCTGCTTTCCACTGCTTTCGTCCCGCTTTTCCCTGCTTTCCACTGCTTTCGTCCCGCTTTTCCCTGCTTTCCACTGCTTTCGTCCCGCTTTCCCTGCTTTCCACTGCTTTCGTCCCGCTTTCCCCTGCTTTCCACTGCTTTCGTCCCGCTTTTCCCTGCTTTCCACTGCTTTCGCCGCTTTCCGCTTTCCCTGCTTTCCCCTCACTGCTTTCACTGCTTTTCCGTTTTTTGTTTCTGTTTTCCAGCTTTATACTTGTAACCAAGCGGTTTGTCGCTTCCTGCTGTTGCGTCCCGCTTTCTCTGCTTTCACTGCTTTTCCAGCTTCATAAGCTTTCCAATATATGGCTCAAAGTACCAGCTTTCTCTCTTCCACTGACTTTCGTACACTTACCCTGCTTCATCGATTTCTAAAGATATCCTCACTGTCATTGTACCGCTTCCTGCTTATCGTCACGCTTTTCACCTCTATTCGTCCCGCTAATTCTTCTTATACCAATGTTGTCCGCTATCCGCTTTCTGTTTCGCGCTTTCTGCTTTCATGCGTTTCGTTTCCCGCTTTCACCTGCTTTCGTCCCGCTTTGTCAACTGCTTGCAATGCTTTCAGTCCGCTTCTGCGCACCAAGTGTTTCCAACTGACTAGTCGCGCGTTTCCACTGCTTCAGCGCGATCGGCTTCCACTGCTTTTCCCCTTACTGCTTTCGTCCTCGCTTTCTCCCTGCTTTGTCCACTGCTTTCGTCCCGCTTTCCCCTGCTTTCTCACTGCTTTCGTCCCGCCTTTTTCCCTGCTTTCGTCCCGCTTTCCCTGCTTTCCACTGCTTTCGTCCCCGCTTCTTTCCCGCTTTCCCCTGCTTTCGTCCCGCTTTTCCCTGCTTTCCACTGCTTTCGTCCCGCTTTCCCCCTGCTTTCCACTGCTTTCGTCCCGCTTTCCCTGCTTTCCACTGCTTTCGTTCCCGCTTTCCCCTGCTTTCCACGCTTGCCGCTTTCCACTGCTTTGTCCCGCTTTTCCCTGCTTTCCACTGCTTTCGTCCCGCTTTCCCCTGCTTTCCCTGCTTTCCACTGCTTTCGTCCCGCTTCCCCTTTCCCTGCTTTCGTCCCGCTTTCCCTGCTTTCCCTGCTTCGTCCGCTTGTTCCCGCTTTCCCCCTGCTTTCGTCCCGCTTTCCCCTGCTTTCCACTGCTTTCGTCCCGCTTTTCCCTGCTTTCGTCCCGCTTTCCTCCCCTGCTTTCCCCCTGCTTTCGTCCCGCTTCCCGCTTTCCTGCTTTCCGTTTCCCTGCTTTTCCCGCCTGCTTTCCACTGCTTCGTCCGCTCCCGCTTCCCTGCTTCGTCCCGCTTTCCCTGCTTTCCACTGCTTTCGTCCCGCTTTCTTCACTGCTTTCGTCTTCCCCGCTTTCCCCGCCCGCTTTCCCCTGCTTTCCCCTGCTTTCGCTCCCTGCTTTCCACTGCTTTCGTCCCGCTTTCCCCTGCTTTCCACTGCTTGTCCCGTCCCCTGCTTTCCCTGCTTTCGCGCTTCCCCGCTTTCCCTGCTTTCGTCCCGCTTCCCTGCTTCCGCTTCCCCGCTTTCCCCTGCTTTCGTCCCGCTTCGTCCCAGCTTTCCTGCTTTCCACTGCTTTCGTCCCGCTTCCCTGCTTCCACGCTTCGTCCGCTTTCCTGCTTTCCACTGCTTTCGTCCCGCTTTCCCCTGCTTTGTCCCGCTTTCTCCCGCTTTCCCCTGCTTTCTTCCTGCTTTCGTCCACGCTTTGTCCGCTCCTGCTTTCTCACTGCTTTCGTCCCGCTTTCCCCTTGTCCATGTTCGTCCCGCTTTCCCCTGCTTTCCACTGCTTTCGTCCCGCTTTCCCCTGCTTTCCACTGCTTTCGTCCCGCTTTCCCCTGCTTTCTACTGCTTTCGTCCCGCTTTCCCCTGCTTTCGTCCCGCTTTCCCCTGCTTTCCACTGCTTTCGTCCCCCTTTCCCCTGCTTTCCACTGCTTCGTTCCGCTTCCCCGCTTTCCACTGCTTTCGTCCCCTTTCCACGCTTCCCTGCTTTGTCCGCATTCGCCTGCTTTCCACTGCTTTCGTCCCGCTTTTCCCGCTTTCGTCCACGTTCCCTGTTTCGTCCCGCTTTCCACCTGCTTCTTCCCGCTTCCCGCTTTCGTCCCGCTTCCCTGGTCCACGCTTCGCCGCTCCCCTGCTTTCGTCCGCTTGCCCTCGTGTCGCAGCTTTCGTCCTTTCCAGAGCTTTCCCACGCGCTTTCTCTCCCGCTTCTCGCTCGTGCCCTGACACACTCAGGCGCCCTCCTTGCGTGTTGCTCGTTCGCACATATAAGCAAGAGGTCCTCAACGCGTTCTCTCTCTCTCTCTCTCTCTCTCTCTCTCTCTCTCTCTCTCTCTCTCTCTCTCTCTCTCTCTCTCTCTCTCTCTCTCTCTCAAAACACTGCACTGTATCGAAAAACATATATGACTGCAATGACAACAAAAAAAACTTTCTTGTAATAAGACGAGACAAGACAAAGCTATGGCATTTTACGTGTACATCACAGTCTTTCCGCAGCCACTGGATCAGCTTTACAACTGTACCTGTTCGCAAGCTATAAGGAGTGATGTAGTATTGAGTCTTGTGAAACGCATCAGCTTTGGCAACTAATTTGTGTAGTTAACTCATATGTTTTGGTTTGAAGTGGCGTTGTGTGGGTAGAGCAGTAAGAGAGAAAAGAGTAGCACAGAATAGAGAATTAGAGAATATAACAGAGCAAATAGAAAAAAACTACAATAGAAAACGTATAGAAATAGAAATAACGTAATAGAAGACGTAAAATAGAAAAATAGCAATAGAAATATAACAGAGAAATAGAAAACGTATTGGGGTTGATAATTAATGATCTAGTCTATCAAGCTAATTGTGTTCTTATTAGTAGTGTTTAGGGGCAGACTACGGTTCTACGTCCTATAGGTCTTGTTCTTGGTAATATTATGTCATTAGAAAAGATGATAAAAAAAAACTTAAGCATTTCGAAAGGATTACTTAGTTGAATGTTGAGGCAAACACAAAACACACACACACACACACACACACACACACACACACACACACACACACACACACACACACACACACACACACACACACACACACACACACGAGCCAAATAGGATGTGTACACAGTTAATATGTTACAATTGTGTGTCATTTAGAAAGTAAACACAACTTAGGCCTCCCATTCTTCCTCTTCTCTCTCTCTCTCTCTCTCTCTCTCTCTCTCTCTCTCTCTCTCTCTCTCTCTCTCTCTCTCTCTCTCTCTCTCTCTCTCACCTATGCCTTTCTTTATTTATACAACTTTTCCACCTCGTCCATTCCCTTCTTGTCCTTGTGTGTATGTGTGTGTGTGTGTGTGTGTGTGTGTGTGTGTGTGTGTGTGTGTGTGTGAGAGAGAGAGAGAGAGAGAGAGAGAGAGAGAGAGAGAGAGAGAGAGAGAGAGAGAGAGAGAGAGAGAGTTTACCTAACCTGAGGAGAAAAAACATTAGCTATAAGAAAGCGAGAGAAGAGAAAAACCTGGCGAAGAAAAAATAGAGGAGGAGGAGGAGGAGGAGGAGGAGAATGGAGAGATATAAATAGAGAGGAAGAAACGGAAGTAAGAGAATGGGAGAAGGAGAAACACAGTAGGAAAATAGAAGGAGAATAAGCGAGGAGGAGGGTGAAAGTAAGTAGGTTAAATCGCGGATCAGTAAAAGGTTCTCTTAGATTACAAAAAGAAGAAGAAAAACTTGTCCTTGGCGAGATGAAGACACATGTTGACGAGAGGATATATGTGTGTGTGTGTGTGTGTGTGTGTGTGTGTGTGTGTGTGTGTGTGTGTGTGTGTGTGTGTGTGTGTGTGTGTGTATTCATCTAGTTGTATTTTACAGGGCCTGAGCTACACTCGTATGGCCCCGTCTCCATGTCAACATTCTTATCATTCATCCTTAGTGCTTAGTGTTGGGGGAAGCCACCACCCCGGGAGGCGGGTCACAAACCCCCGGCTAACACCCGGTACCCATTCACTGCTGGATGGACAGGGGCTCGGGTTTTAAGGAAACAGCCCATCTGTCTCCGCTCCGCCCGGGGATCGAACCCGGGACTTCTCGGTTATGAACCGAGCGTGCTTTTTCTAGGAGCGTGCTTTCGTGTGTGTCTGTGTGTGTGTGTGTGTGTGTGTGTGTGTGTGTGTGTGCGTGTGTGAGGGGGCGCCGTGTTGTATGTGTCTCTCTGTGTTGTGTGTGTGTGTGTGTGTGTGTGTGTGTGTGTGTGGGGGGGGGCACCGTGTTGTATGTGTCCCTGTGTGTGTGTGTGTGTGTGTGTGTGTGTGATTGTGTGATTGTGTGTGAGGGGGGTGCAGACCGTGTTTATCATTGGTGTCCACCGTATGTGAGTGTGTGAGGGTGTGTGGGTAGTGTGGGAGAGAGGGAGGCACCGGTAGTATGGTCCGGAGAGTGGAGAGAGGGGTGATGATGGATGGTGTGAGGAGGGGGTATGCGAGGAGTACAGTGTGTATATATAGTGTGAATGGATTAGGAGGCAGTATAAAATGTAGTGTCGAGTGAGAGGAGAGAGAGAGAGAAGAGAGAGAGAGAGAGAGAGAGAGAGAGAGAGAGAGAGAGAAGAGGAAGAGGAGTACAGTAGTAGTAGTAGTATAAAATAATAGTAGATAGTAGATATTAGTAAGAAGAAGTAAGCAAGAAGTTATAGTAAGTAATCCAGAAATGAAAAGAGCTAAAGAGAGAACGTAAAGGCGAGAGAGAGAGAGAGAGAGAGAGAGAGAGAATGTTACGTCACTATCCTTGTAACTACTTCTTATCTCTCCCTCCTCACTTTCTCTCCTTTCTCCTTCCCTACCTCCTTTTCTCTCCCTCTCATCAGTCTTTCCTTCATCCTTCCTCCTCCCTTCATCTTCCTTCATTCTTCTTCATCCTTCCTTTCTTCTGCATCTTCTTCTATCATTTCTCTCTTCTTTACTCTTCTCTTGTTCTATCTCTCTTTTTCTCTCTTCTGCTTCCATCTCTCTTCTTTACTCTTCTCTCTCTCTTCTCCCATCTCTCTCTTCTTCTCTGTTCTCTTCTGCTTCCATCTCTCTCTTCTTCTCTTTTCTCTCTTCTTTACTCTTCTCTTCTTCTATCTCTCTTTTTCTCTCTTCTGCTTCCATCTCTCTTCTTCTCTTTTCTCTCTTCTTTACTCTTCTCTTCTTCTATCTCTTTTTCTCTCTTCTGCTTCCATTTCTCTTCTTTAGTCTTCTCTTCTTCCATCTCTCTCTTCTTCTCCCATCGCTCTCTTCTTCTCTGTTCTCTCTTCTTCTCTTCTCTTTTCTCCTTCCATCTCTCTCTTCATCTCTTCTCTCTTCTTCCATCTCTCTCTCCGTTTTATCTACAATCTCGTGTCTCCTCTGTCCTCCCAATTGTCCTCGCGTGGCCAGTCCTCCCAGGCATTACCACTGTTCTCGCTATACCGTCCTCGCTATACCGTCCTCGCTCTTCCGTCCTCGCCCTACCGTCCTCGCTCTACCGTCCTCACCCCACCGTCCTCGCCCTACCGTCCTCGCCCTTCCGTCCTCGCCCTACCGTCCTCGCCCTACCGTCCTCGCCCTTCCGTCCTCGCCCTACCGTCCTCGCTCTACCGTCCTCGCCCTACCGTCCTCGCCCTACCGTCCTCGCTGTACTATCTTCGCCCTACCGTCTTCGCTCTACCGTCCTCGCTCTACCGTCCTCGCCCTACCGTCCTCGCTCTACCGTCCTCGCTCTACCGTCCTCGCTCTACCGTCATCGCTCTACCGTCCTCGCCCTACCATCCTCGCCCTACCGTCCTCGCTCTACCGTCACCGCTCTACTGTCCTCGCCTTACCGTCCTCGCTCTACCGTCATCGCCCTACCGTCATCGCCCTACCGTCCTCGCTCTACCGTCATCGCTCTACCGTCCTCGCCCTACCGTCCTCGCCCTACCGTCCTCGCTCTACCGTCCTCGCCCTACCGTTCTCGCCCTACCGTCCTCGCTCTACCGTCCTCGCCCTACCGTCCTCGCCCTACCGTCCTCGCCCTACCGTCCTCGCTCTACCGTCCTCGCTCTACCGTCCTCGCTCTACCGTCCTCGCCCTACCGTCCTCGCTCTACCGTCATCGCTCTACCGTCCTCGCTCTACCGTCCTCGCCCTACCGTCCCCGCGCTAGTACTCTCCTCGCCGGGGTCATCGCGTCCTCGTATAAATCAGTAACAACCAGGACCGGGAATAGTTATTAATAGTGGCGTGAATATAATAGATTTCTGTGAGGCGATTTGTGTCCTGCATAATTATTGAAAGAGATCGGTGTCATGCAGTGAGAGAGAGAGAGAGAGAGAGAGAGAGAGAGAGAGAGAGAGAGAGAGAGAGAGAGAGAGAAACATGGACTTGGCCTGGATATATACCTTCCCCCCCTCCCATCTACCTCTCCCCCTCCCTCCCATCTACCTCTCCCCCTCCCTCCCATACCCCATTCCCCTTCCCTTCCTCCCTCCCTCTCCCCTGTCCTATTTCCTATCTCCCTTGTCCTATCTATCCACGCCTTTTCTGGACGCTCGTAATGTTTCTCCCTTCACTGCCAAATGCCTGCCCCGTCTCCCCTCTCCTTCCCCTCGCCTCCCTTCCTTACACCTTATAACACACTCCCTCACACCTCACAACTCACTCCCTAACACACCCACTAACTCACTCCCTAACACACTATCAAACACACTCTAACACACTCCCTAACACTCCCTAACTCACTCCCTAACACACTCCCTAACACACTCCCTAACACTCCCTAACTCACTCCCTAACACACTCCCTAACACACTCCCTAACACTCCCTAACTCACTCCCTAACACACTCCCTAACACACTCCCTAACACACCCACTAACTTACTCCCTAACACACTCCCTAACACACACTAACACACTCCCTAACACACACCCTAACACACACCCTAACACACCCTAACACACTCCCTAACACACACCCTAACACACACCCTAACACACTCCCTAACACACTCCCTAACACACACCCTAACACACACCCTAACACACTCCCTAACACACACCCTAACACACTCCCTAACACACACCCTAACACACTCCCTAACACACACCCTAACACACTCCCTAACACACACCCTAGCGCACTCATTAACACACACCCTAACACACTCCCTAACACACTCCCTAACACATACCCTAACACACTCCCTAACACACACCCTAACGCACTCCCTAAAACACACCCTAACATACTCCCTACCACACTCCCTAACACATTCCCGAGCACACTCCCTAACACACTCCCTAACACACTTCCTAACACACTCCCTAACACCCACCCTAACACACACCCTAACATACACCCTAACACATTCCCTAACACACTCCCTAACACACTCCTTACCACATTCCCTAACACACACACCCTAACACGCACCCTAACACACACCCTAACACACTCCCTAACACACTCCCTAACACACTCCCTAACACATTCCCTAACATGCACCCTAACACACTCCCTAACACATTCCCTAACACACACCCTAACACACACACCCTAACACGCACCCTAACACACACCCTAACACACACCCTAACACTCCCTAACACCCACCCTAACACACTCCCTAACACACTCCCTAACACACTCCCTCCCTAACACACTCCCTAACACACCTTAACACACACCCTAACATACACCCTAACACACTCCCTAACACACTCCCTACCACACTCCCTACCACACTCCCTACCACACTCCCTAACACACTCCCTAACACACACCCTAACACACTCCCTACCACACTCCCTAACACACACCCTAACACACTCCCTACCACACTCCCTAACACACACCCTAACACACTCCCTAACACACTCCCTAACACACACCCTAACACACTCCCTAACACACTCCCTAACACACCCTAACACACTCCCAACCACACACCCTAACACACTCCCTAACACACACCCTAGCACACACCCTAACACACTCCCTAACACACACCCTAACACACACCCTAACACACTCCCTAACACACTCCCTAGCACACACCCTAGCACACACCCTAACACACTCCCTAACACACACCCTAACACAACCCCTAACACACTCCCTAATACCTGGCTTCACTCTTAGAAAAGAAGGGTAGAAAAAGGGTATTTGTAGTGATAAAATACTGCTACCCTTTTTCTACCCTTACTAAATCTATCCTTTCGGATCGAAGCAAATTACCTTTTTCCAACCCCAAATCTACCCTTTTCCAACGCCAAATATACCCTTTTCCAACCCCAAATATACTTTTTTCCAACCCTAAATCTACCCTTTTCCAACCCTAAATCTACCCTTTTCCAACCCTAAATATACCCTTTTCCAACCCTAAATATACCCCTTTCCCAACACCAAATATACCCTTTTCCAACCCTAAATATACCCCTTTCCAACCTCAATTCTTACGCCCTTTTTACAGTGTCTGGTCTCCTTTTCCCTCGTATTCTGATTTATAACCTTATTGTTTTTGTCTATGAACTTCAGACTCAAATTGAATGTCTTTGGTTACACGTGTGCTTTATTTTATTTATTTTTTCTATTTTACTAGTCTTTGGAAATTGATTTGATTATATTTTTCTTATGTGTTTCAGGCTGCTGTAAAAACCCGCTGGTGTAGTCTTCGTCTCGTCTTCACGTCATCCCGTGGCTTCTGTAAGTGTTATATGTTTCTCTTGTATGTTCGCCTGCCTCTCAAGATCTTTTTATATTGTAGATGTACGTAAAAAAACAGCATACACATTTTTGCGATATATAGGAGTAAGGCGGCTTTCGTGGTGGTGGGGGTGGTGGTGTTGTGGTGGTGGTGGTAGTGGTGTTGTGGTAGTAGTGTTGTGGTTGTGGTGATGGTGGTGGTGGTGTTGTGGTGGTGGTGGTGGTGGTGTTGCTGTGGTGTGGTGGTGATGGTGGTGGTGATGGTGGTGGGGATGGTGGTGGTGGTGGTGGTATGGTGGTGGTGTTGTTGTCGTTGCTGTTGTTGTTGTTGGTGGTGGTGGTGTTGTGGTGGTGGTGGTGGTGTTGAGATGGTGGTGTTGTGGTGGTGTGGTGGCGGTGGTGGTGCTGGTGCTGGTTGTGGTGTGGTAGTGGTGGCGGTGATGGTGGTGGTGGTGGTGTGGTGGTGGTGTGGTGGTGGTGGTGTGGTAGTGGTGGTGGTGGTGGTGGTGGTGGTCGCGGTGGTGGTGTTGTTGTTGGTGGTGGTGGTGGTGGTGGTGGTAGTCAAGGCTGCAGGGCGCCACATTTAATGGATAATAATACTAATCATATTCATCACACTTTTTTTAGTCACTTTGTCCCGTCAGCTGGCGAGGCAAAAAGGTGTTGTACTCCGTTTTCTATCACGTCAAAATCAGTAACTAGGAGGTGAACTGCGCTATTCTGATGAGTACCGTGTAGCGTATTGAGCCGGCTGGTTCTGAGATACTGAAGCTGATATTACTTAACCCCTTCACGCCCAGATCTTTGCTTTGCTGCTCTATTTTGCCTTGCTATGAAAAAAAAGTGTTGTTAGCCATAAAATTACGAAAAGTACCTTAATATACCAAATTAGTTAGTGGCCAAGGATACTAAACAGGTCATAGCTATACAATAATGATTATATTAATTGAAATCGTCTAATAGCAACCAAATTACAGTGGAAATATCGTTCTGGGCCTCAAGGGGTTTATCTGTCATCCGTTTTACCATCTCTATCATCACTATTATCAATACTCTAATTTTCTGCAGTTTTATAATTTTAGAACATATTTTAGGCCTCCATAATTTTCCTCCTTCATTTACCATTTAGGCCTGAACACCCGAGCCTACACGCAATTAGCAATCTGTTACTATTCCACATGTAAATAGTATCTTTTATTTGCTTTAGTACTTAAGTCTATTTACTCCTATTAGTATATATTTTTTTTGGTTTTTTGGTTTTACTGTATGCCTTCGGGTGAAAAAAACCCATTCTTATTATTACCTCAAAAACTCTATGGAAAGTGGCACACAATCACCGCAGAGTTGAGTGGTGATGTGTGGTGTGCACCGAGTTAAAGAAAGTGGCGGAGCTATGCAAGGGGTGTCTCCTGTGTCTCGTGGTTACATCTCCCTACGTGACAACTGACATGGCTTATACCAGATCTAAGACACTCACACACTCCCTGCCTCCCTCCTCCCATCCTTGTCTTCAATCCCTCCCTTCCTCACTCCCTCACTCACTTCTTCCTTACTTCCTTCCTTCCTTCCTTCCTTGCTTCCTTGCTTCCTTCATTCATTCATTCATTCATTCCCTTCCTTCATTCATTTCTTCCTTCCCTTCCTTCCTTCCTTCCTTCCTTCCTTCCTTCCTTCACTCACTCACTCACTCACTCACTCACTCACTCACTCACTCACTCCTACCCTCACCAAATCACTCACACACTCCTCTTTCCTTCCCTTCTTCCTTCCTTCCTTCCTTCCTTCCTCCCTTCCTCCCTTCCTTCCTTCCTTCCTTCCTTCCTTCCTTCCTTCCTTCACTCACTCACTCACTCCTACCCTCACCAAACCACTCACACACTCCTCTTTCCTTCCCTTCTTCCTTCCTTCCTTCCTTCCTTCCTTCCTTCCTTCCTTCCTTCCTTCCTTCACTCACTCACTCCTACCCTCACCTAATCACGCACACTCCCTCTTTTCTTCCTTCCTTCCTTCTTTCCTTCCTTCCTTCCTTCCCTCCCTCCCTCCCTCCCTCCCTCCCTCCCTCCCTTTCTTTCTTTCTTTCTTTCTTTCTTTCTTCCCTCTCTCTCTCCCTTCCCCTTCCTCACTAGCGTCAAAGGGGAAAGAGCAAAAATGTAACATCCAGGAAAGAAGATATAGCAGCGAGACAGAAGGAAGAAAGGAGGAAGCGAGAGTAAAGGAAGAAAGGAGGAAGAAAATATTAAAAAATGAAGAGAATAGTGAGCAGAGGAGTTAGAAAGGAAGAGAGAGAGAGAGAGAGAGAGAGAGAGAGAGAGAGAGAGAGAGAGAGAGAGAGAGAGAGAGAGAGAGAGAGGAGGGGGGTGGCGGGCAATATATCACGAGTTCACAGCGCGGCAATTAATGGTAATAATCCCGCCGTCCTCCCGAATATCCGTGTAATTTGTCCGCCGCGCCGCCCCACCTCACGCCTTGCTCTCTCTCTCCTCTCTCTCTCTCTCTCTCTCTCTCTCTCTCTCTCTCTCTCTTGAAAAAAGTAATTACAAGTGGAAAACAATGGTACGGTGTGTGTGTGTGTCTGTGAATGTACGTGTGTGTGTGTGTGTGTGTGTGTGTGTGTGTGTGTGTGTGTGTGTGTGCTGCAACACCTGGCTTGATTACCTCACCTGCAGGACTTCACGAGGGGCACGCCGCTACTGGTGACCTGGTGAAGGGGACGTGTTACTAGCCTGGTGACGGGGCTTGGGTGGTGGTGATGATGATGATGATGATGGTGGTGGTGGTGGTGGCGGTAGTGGTGGTGGTGGTGGTGACGGGGCTTGGGGGGTGGTGGTGACGGGGCTTGGGGGGTGGTGGTGACGGGGCTTGGGGGGTGGTGGTGACGGGGCTTGGGGGGTGGTGGTGACGGGGCTTGGGGGGTGGTGGTGACGGGGCTTGGGGGGTGATGGTTGTGGTAGTGGTGGTGGTGGTGGTGGTGTTGGGGGTGGTGGTGACCCCGGGACAGGGCGTCGTAGTCACCTCGCCACACGGAGGTTAAAAGGTAAGGACAGGCACCCCAACCTGCCATTACCCCTACAACCTCAACTCAGTAGGGTCAGCAAGTGACTTTAATCTATCACGGCCACGACAGGCAACAAAATTAATATAATCAATTCAATTTCTAGCTTTTGAGTTATTTGTTGCTTCAATATTATAATTATCGTTTTATGTTCTGCAGTTCTGGCTGTTATTCAAGTGCAGCATAGCTATTGATTTGTAGCTTTAATACCAATTTCTCGCCCTGCTACTCTGTTGTATTTTTGTAATGAATTTCTAGTTTTTATATTCTATTTTTCACATATATTCAGATTCCGATTTAAATTTTAGCCTTTTTTTATTCAGATTTAACTTCTACACTTAATTTTTATCTTTGGTATTCAATGTTTGAGGCCGTGTCACACGGGGACGTTTTCCGGCATTTTTTGGTATTTTGGTACCATTTAATGCCCGTAGTGGTGGCAAAAAATGCGCGTGCCGTCACACGGCGTTCAGGTACAAGCATCTTCTACTGGCATCTTCCGGGACCTGCGACTAAAACAAAAACGGTTGTGCAAGAAGACTTCGTCTGGCTGCTATAGTGTTTGTTTTGGTCGCGGGGCCCGGTGTCGCGTGGGCAAGTGTCTGTTTATGAGGGAATGTCTGTTTACTAACAAAGGCAAAGAAAACGGGGCTTGAGGGGAATAATTACTAATTTTGACAGAATTTTCTTGAAAATAACCTCATTGTGATTCCCACACAAAGTTACTATAATTAAAGTAAACCTAAACCTAACCTAACTTAACGTTTTTCTAACCTTACCTAACCTAGCGGTCTGCCGAAAAGGGAGAGCGCGTGGAGAATATGCCGCCTGGACATGCCTTTGTTGATCAAGTCAAAATTAGTAATTACTCCCCTCAACTCCCGTTTTCCTTGCCTTTGTTTAGTAAACAGACATTCCCTCATACACAGACACTTGCCCACACGACACCGGTGTCGCGTGGGCAAGTGTCTGTTTACGAAAAGCTGTCCGTTTACTAACAAAGGCAAAGAAAACGGCGGTTGAGGGGACTAATTACTAATATTGACTTGATCAACAAAGGCATGTCCAAGTGTCCTACGACAACAAACCCGTCTTTATTTATCAACAAAGGGGGAGGGGGGGGGGGGCACGAAGTGGAACACTCGCCGACGTCGGCGAGAATTCCAATCGGCGACAGTTATAGGTAGGGAGCATATATGATATATGAGGCATTCAATTTCGTACAGAAATGTCCTGTGAGCAGGAGATGGGGCCTTAACCAC
>JACEEZ010019399.1:677500-702500 GCA_016584305.1 Chionoecetes opilio
CTTTTCTCTCTCTCTTCTCCCCAATAATGGTGATGAATATTAGAAAGAAGGAGAAAGACGAAAAACAAGGAAAGGAAAAAATCGAGAAGGAGGGAGGAGAAAAGGGGGAGGCAAAATAAGCAGGGAGAATGGAAGACAGGGGGACAGGGGGGTGGGGGAGGCCAGGGCAGGATGGGGGGATGGGGGGCGGGGAGGGCGTGGTGGCTGTGGCGTCGCCTGGGTATGGGGATTTTTCAAAGCTAAGCCGCCAGATGTCTCTCGCGCATCTCATATCTTCTGCCCTTTGAGCCTGAATGATCTATCATTTACCGTAAATTCCCTGTACTTTTTCGGGACATATCAGAATTACCCTTCAATACAACAACTGAAACAGTTCTTAATAAAAAAATGTATTTTATAATTTTATTTGTCTGCAGTGGATGAAAATAATGGCCAAAGATTGAATATTTGAAAAACTCAATCTTTAAAAATCGTCTTTTATGAAAACACGCAAGTTCAAGCAGAATGAGGCTTCAGGAAATATCTACCGTAGGTAAGCAATTCACTGAGTACCTGTTTTAGGTGTTTATGTCTCTCTTACGACGAAAAATAACCAAAACACAGTGTGGCGTTTTAGCATCTCCACAGAAACCATCCCGCCGGCAGGATTGCTATAGCTCACTTTTCCCGTTTTCATCACACACTCAGCACCGCCGCTCCCTTATACCTCACGGCTCAAAATCCCTGATACTCCTAACCCCTCAACCCAGAGGCTGTCATCCTAACTATACTATCATCACCCGCTTGATCTCTTCCAAAACTGTCTGTCCTCTACTGGAATATTTGTGGCATCCGCTCCCACATACCGGAGACTCGTCTCCTTATTTCGTGTTATCAGCTTCAAGTTATGCTGCCTCCGAAAACACTTTCTTATTTACCCCATATCCTGATTTCGAATTACGATTTTTTTCCTCTTCTTGCCTGTTTTTCCTCCAGAAAACAAACCCCTATGTTTCTCTAAACGTCAATTCTCACTCTACCGAAAATCATTGTCTTTAAATTAAGACTCCTGTTTCACACTTACTGATTTAGTCTTCTTCCTCTAACAGATAAACCTGTTGACATAGGATAAACCAGAGGACTATAGGGTATTCAGAGGGAAGTAAGGGTTGATTGATTGATTCAGAGAGAAGGGGATTGAGGTGGAGGCGGAGCTATTTAGTAAACAAACATTTCTACTGTCTACAGGACTGTCATTGAGTTGCCAAGCACTTTAAATTATTTCTTGGTTAAATGTTCGTCGTAAGAGAGACATATACACCTAAAACAGGTACTCGGTGAATGCTTACCTACAAGTAGATATTTCCTGAAGCCTCACTCTGCTTGAACTGCGTGTTTTCATGAAAAGACGATTTTTAAAGATTGAGTTTTCAAATATTCAATTCTTTTGCCAATATTTTCATCCACTGCAGACAATAAAATGATAAACTACATTTTTTATTAAGAACTGTTTCAGTTGTTGTATTGAAGGGTAATTCTGATATGTCCCGAAAAAGTACAGGGAATTTACGGTAAATGATAGATCATTCAGGCTCAAAGGGCAGAGGATGTGAGAGCGCGAGAAAACAGGCTTGAGCGTGAGCTTATTAGAAAACTCCCCATAGTAGCCTCGCTGGGGGACGCCTTGGCTGTCGTCACGCTGTGTTCACGGAGGAAATTCCCTCAGGCGCCACGTCTTCCCCTCACCCCATAACACACACACACACACACACACAGACATACACACACACACACACACACACACACATACACACATACACACACACACACACACACACACACACACACACACACACACACACACACACACACACACACACACACACACACATGTAAGTCTCTCTCTTGTGGAGACTTTCTTCTAGGACAAAGTCAAAATGGTAACGTACAGTTTGTACAGTTATATTTATAAGTCCATTAAGGAACTTAGTTTTACTACAACCCAATATGTAGACCAGCCAGGGAGTGCCGCGCAGCTCGCCAGATGAGCGTCTCGGTTGTCTCTGGGTCCATGCTGTTCTGTCCTGTCATTCCCAACGCACGACACTCGCTTTGGCTGCTTCCTCATTCCTCACCAGTTGACGTGGACATTTATGCTAGCTATAACAGGCTGACGTACATACAATTGTTCTGTGACCTACCTGCTTGAGCTAACACAAGAATGAGCTGTCCTTGGTTCTCACGGCTAACCCGGAAAGAATCATATAGTTCTATTATGTATTTTATTTACATAATTAAATAATGATAATATTCATAAAAATCTGCCGTTTCATTTGATGTAAAGTACATGAAATGATCCTGTATGGAGGGTGTAATACTTGTTATAAGTGTGATAATTGTTGTAATTCAATTATGATAATAGTGCAAATTATAATATATTGCAGAAGTGATTAATGACTGACATTCTCACACACACACACACACGCCCACACACACACACACACACACACACACACACACACACACACACACACACACACCACACACACCCCATCGTTAGTTCAGGTCATTATTCTCAATCGCTCGTCTTGACTGGCGTGACCTCTGCCCCTCAGTTCCTTGTCACCCCCTCACCCCACCCCCCCAACCCCACCACTCCAACTACTTCACTCAAATCACCCCACACCCCTCTCAGGAACCACCCCCACCTCTCCTATCACCCTTGCGCTTTCTTTTTCACCCCAACACCCCTCTCAGGACACCCCATCCACCCCACCTCTTATGACCCCTCGCTTAACTATATCCTGTACATCACACAACTTGCCCCCTCCTTCACCCCAACACCCCTCCCCGCGACCCTCTCCCCCCTCATAACACACTCGCCAACACGCTCCCCTGAACACAAAAGAATAACTCCGGATCAAGTGTTCGGTTTGCCGCGAATTTAATGAGACTCGACAAAAAATAAATGGAAACATTTCGGATATAATATTTTGTATTTATTTATTTGCGGGGAACCCCACGAGCTCCAGGGAGGAGGCGTAAGGGGAGGGGAGGGGGGAGGTGCTTTAATTATAGAGCATAGAGGTTGGTCACTCCTACCCCTACCCCTCCCCCCTCTTATACCTCCCTCCTCCCTCTTCCCGTCCAAGGGCCAAGGGAAGGGAAGGGAAGGGAGGGGAAGGGAGGGGAAATGCCTCTTTCATCAAGTAAAATTTTATTGCTGTGTTTGTGTGCGTGGGGGGAGGGGATTGTGTGTGTGTGTGTGTGTGTGTGTGAGAGAGAGAGAGAGAGAGAGAGAGAGAGAGAGAGAGAGAGAGAGAGAGAGAGAGAGGAGAGAGAGAGAGAGAGAGAGAGAGAGAGAGAGAGAGAGAGAGAGAGAGTGTGTGTGTGAGAGAGAGCGTCTGATCTTCACTCACATTATGTCTCAACACTCAAACACTTCTTATACATCTTGAAGAGCTCGTAAAAACACATTGATAAAAATAAAACTCATACAACGAAATATACTGAATACAAAAACCTGAATCCATGCAGACATTCATAATTGTTTAAAAGAAACTCATTAAAACTCAACCATGGGATTCTTTGATTTCTTATATGCGCTGTGATTACATTAAGAAAACAAGAAGAATACCATAATAATTAGAATAGAAAGAGGGACAAAGAACAGGCGTAATGGGATAACTTGAGCTTTTTCTGTGTCACATCGTTGCAAGAAAATAATCATAGCTGTGTATTTGGGATTTCATGTCCATAGTTTAGCAGTAAGTGTGGTATTCGTAGTCACATACCATGATTGCTCGTGGTAATTGCTATGATTTTGTTCCATTTCTACTCAGTCAAAATGATTCACTTGATCTTGTAGCTGCCATGGAAAGTACTAGAGCAATCATACAGTACTCCTATTGCAATCACAAGAGCTGGCATGACATATTGATTTAATTAGGACAAGACAAAAAGTGAACAATGACCACGTACAATGATGGTATGTGACTACGAATACGGGCATAAGATCGATGGAGGGAAAAGTGTTGCCCGGGTAGATCTCTCTTGTAATGTTTTAGCCAGTTTGTTTTAGTTCTTTTATTAATGTTCGCAATTTTAAAAGTTTACCAATTGCAAATATTGTTGGACTGCAGTTATACAATGATCCCTAACATAGGTGATTCTTATATTGTACTAAACTATAACATTACTTTGCTGTACAAACTGAAAGCTGTGGTCAATAAACGTATCTATCCATCTATCTATCTATCCCGAACAGAACCGCGTCCCAGCATTAGCCTCAACGTGAAATTCCGTATATGATAGAAACTCGCTGCAATAAGTAAGCTTAGTATGAATATTTGCTCACCAGAATGCTAATGATTGTTGATAGATTCCTTGAAACTCACTCAAAGTCGTGTTGTATAAACTTACTGTTGTATTTGAAATGTATCAGTCTGTATAGTATAGTAAGAAGGAAGTATTGTCTACGCCTTGTTAGTTTACATTTTACGTACTACTGTATTTTGTTCATATATTTATATCTTTAAAGTGAGTGAGGCCTTTGTATTAGTGATGGGAGGTAGTAGTAGTAATAGTGGTGATGATGGTGGTTGTAGTGTAGTTGTGGAAGTAGCAGTGATGGTTGTAGTACCGTAGTATTAGTTGTTAATGTTGTTGTGGAAGTAGGGGTGATAATAATAGTAGTAGTAGTAGTAGTAGTTGTTGTTGTTGTTGTAGAAGTAAGGGTGATAGTAGTAGTAGTAGTAGTAGTAGTAGTAGTAGTAGTAATAGTAGTAATAGTAGTAATAGTAGTAGTAGTAGTAGTAGTAGTAGTAGTAGTAGTAGTAATAGTAATAGTAGTAGTAGTAGTAGTAATAGTAATAGTAATAGTAATAGTAATAGTAGTAGTAGTAGTAGTAGTAGTAGTAGTAGTAGTAGTAGTAGTAGTAGTAGTAGTAGTAGTAATAGTAGTAGTACAAACAAGAATTTGTCGATGCCGTTGCTCTGAGGTACGGCTGGCCAGTGGAAGGACTCCCCAACACCTGTGTGTGTGGATCCCCCAACAACGTAGACCACACCATGACGTGCAAAAAGGGGGGATTCGTATGTATCAGGCACGACGAGGTGAGGGACCTGACAGCCAGCATGCTCAGGGAGGTGTGCCAAGACGTCTCCACCGAGCCAACCCTTCTGCCTCTAGATGGGGAACTCCTGCGGTACAGGACAGCCAATACTGCCCCTGAGGCTCGCGTGGACATCTGTGCTCGGGGATTCTGGACCAGAGGGCAGCGGACCTTTTTGGACATCCGGATCTTCGACCCGATGGCCGCCTCCCATCGTGAGCTCTCCCTCGAGGCTGTCCACCACAGGAACGAGCTGGAGAAGATAAGGGCCTATGGCGATAGGACCCTGCAAGTCGACCATGGTACCTTCACGCCCCTGGTCTTCACCACATCTGGCGGCATGGCCCCCAAGGCTAGGAGCTTCTACTCAAGACTAGCTGACTTGATGTCAGTAAAGAAGCACCAGCCAAGGAGCTCCGTCGCCGCCTGGATGAGGTGTCGCCTCTCCTTTTCCCTGCTCCGGTCTGCCCTCCTGTGTCTCAGGGGTACGAGATACTCCACTCCCTCTAACACAGACATAAGTGACCTCGATTGCGAGGCCACATTGGTAGAGAGTGGGATAAGGGTGGATAGGTTAGGAATAGAGTAGGTTTATACATTTAGGGGTAGTTAGTTAGTAAATGTATGTATTTTTAGGGGTAGTTGTAAGGTTGGATGCCACAGTCAATAGCGAGGTGGGGCTATGGCGTACCCGCCGCAAATAAAGAGGCGGTGGAGGTATCTTGTAGTAGTGTAGTAGTAGTAGTAATAGTAATAGTAGTAGTAGTAGTAGTAGTAATAGTAATAGTAGTAGTAGTAGTAGTAGTAATAGTAGTAGTAATAGTAATAGTAGTAGTAGTAGTAATAGTAATAGTAGTAGTAGTAGTAGTAATAGTAATAGTAGTAGTAGTAGTAGTAGTAATAGTAATAGTAATAGTAGTATTAGTAGTAGTAGTAGTAGTAGTAGTAGTAGTAATAGTAATAGTAATAGTAGTAGTAGTAGTAGTAGTAATAGTAGTAGTAGTAGTAGTAGTAGTAATAGTATTGACGAAAAATAAATAAACAAGATCATTATATTTATCAACGAAACACTCACAAAGCTATCCATGTCATCTCATCACTCCATCCCGCCTCACACATTACAACACTCGCATGTAATTTATTTCATCACGTAGCCAGAATATTTTAAGATCAAACAAACAATTGACGTCACTGTGTTGAGACTGTCCGTCCCTCCTTACACACACACACACACATACACACACACACACACACACACACAGACACACACACACACACACACACACACACACACACACACACACACACACAGTCGGACATGCCACGGTTTATCGATCGTAATTCTTAGCCAGGCCCGAGCTCAAGTTCTCGGAATCTAGTATGAAAATTAATAATGCAGTTTGTTACCATTTCAGGGTCGTCTCCTCCCTCCCTCTCTTCTTCTTTTCCTATGTTCTGTTTCATTCTTTTCCTTCCTATATCCTTGTAGGAACTTGTGGCAGGAAATGGTTGAGCTACGAACGAAGGCTTGTAGATGAATGTGTGTGTGTGTGTGTTTGTGTGTGTGTGTGTGTGTGACTGTGTGTGTGTGCGTGTGCGTGTGCGTGTGCGTGTGCGTGTGCGTGTGTGTGATTAAAAATGGGTTAAAAGTTTTCAGGTATTTTTATATTAGATATTTTTTCTTTATTTTTTCTTCAGCCTTTCTTGGAAAAATTAGAAAGACATACACTCGACCCCCCCCCCTGTCTGTCTGTCTGTCTGTCTGTGTCTGTCTGTCTGTCTGTCTGTCTGTCTGTCTGTCTGTCTGTCTGTCTGTGTCTGTGTCTGTGTCTGTCTGTCTGTCTGTCTGTCTGTCTGTCTGTCTGTCTCTCATGAAGTACATAAAATGCAGATAAAAAACAAACGTAGATGTAACTTTAGTACTTTCTGCAACGCTAATGATAAGGTAAACATACTTTTTTTCTGACTTGTACACACACACACACACACACACACACACACACACACACACACACACACACACACACACACACACACACACACACATGTACCGGGAGGGTGGTACAATGCTTGAATATAATGAATAGAGGCAGGGCAGGAACAGGAACATGGGATGGAGGTAGCGGCGGTGGTGTTGGTAGCTGTGGACGAGTCGGTCAGGCTCGGAGGTGAGTGGGTTCAAGGTCTGTGTATGTCTTACCGAGTGTGTCTCCCTTAAAGTACGTGCGGGTATAATAAGTAGTCACCTTTGTTATTTGAAGCCAGAAGATGTATTGGTCAGCAGGAACAGCAGTACAGAGATGTAGCCATGGGCTAGAATGGGGCGGCCACGAGTGGCCGCCCACGAGACGAGCGCGGAATATGTGTGACCTCTGAGGGCAAGTGACTGAGTCGTGGTATCTCCCCGAAGGTCACGTGCTAACCATATTTATATGAGAGGTCAAGGAATGCGTTGGCAATACATGAGTGTTGCCATATATCCTACCCTACAGTACCAAAGCCGTCTCTATGTAAAAGCCTGCGCCTGGGAGGCGAGATGGATGGTGACGTCATTATCAGAGTCGGCTCCACAAGTCAGTAGGAGCCGAGCTTTCAGTGAGTGAGGACGTACAGGCGGTACGGCTCTCATTGCACCCACCTTCCACCCACTGTTAACTCTTCGCCATTTAATATTTAGCTCAAAAACATTTTACATGGAGAATATCAATAGAAGCGGAATTTAATTCGCTTTCCATTGCTATATTTCGTTTACTGATAAATGAATTAGCAGCATGCATAAATTAGCGTTAACTAAATACATAACATCATGAAATCGGGTAATTTCCTATCTAATATATGTTTATCAGTATAAAAGATATACTGTTATATTCGGAAATGTTTGTTCTATAATATTATCAAATAAAAAACCGTAAAACACACTAAAGAAATGCCATTATGAGACTCTCAAGAAATATGCATGAACTCTTCGCCATTTAATATTTTGCTCTAAAACATTTTTCATGGAGAATATCAATAGAAGCGGAATTTAATTAGCTTTCCATTGCTATATTTCGTTTTCTGATAAATGAATTAGAACCATACATAAATTAGCGTTAACTAAATAAATAACATCATCAATCGGGGAAAATTACCCGATTTCATGATATTTTTAGTTAGTTAACGCTAATTTATGTATGGTTCTAATTCATTTATCAGAAAACGAAATATAGCAATGGAAAGCTAATTAAATTCCGCTTCTATTGATATTCTCCATGAAAAATGTTTTAGAGCAAAATATTAAATGGCGAAGAGTTTAAGTTCATGCATATTTCTTGAGTCTCATAATGGCATTTCTTTAGTGTGTTTTACGGTTTTTTATTTGATAATATTATAGAACAAACATTTCCGAAGATAACAGTATATCTTTTATACTAATAAACATATATTTGGTAGGAAATTACCCGATTTCATGATATGTATTTAGTTAACGTTTATTTATGCATGCTGCTAATTCATTTATCAGAAAACAAAATATAGCAATGGAAAGCTAACTAAATTCCGCTTCTATTGATATTCTCCATGTAAAATGTTTTCGAACAAAATATTAAATGGCGAAGAGTTTAAGTTCATGCATATTTCTTGAGAGTCTCATAATGGCATTTCTTTAGTTGTTTTACGGGTTTTTATTTGATAATATTAAAGAACAAACATTTCCGAAGATAACAGTATATCTTTTATACTGATAAACATATATTAGGTAGGTAAACTTGTCATCTCGGTGGCCTCGTACAGACTCCGTCCGTGACGTCATCAATCTCAGGCGCAGGCTTTTACATACAGACGGCTTTGACAGTACAGTGACACCTGACACCTGATCGTTCCTGACTTAAGGAAAATACCTGACATACCTCTTGGTCAAGAGGGGCGTGACAATAGGAAATTTCCTGACATACCTTGGTCATTCCTGACTTTAGGAAAATACCAGAGACACAGCTGCCTAGTCGATGTAGATCAAAAGAATATAGAACGAAGGTGCTAAGAGAGTAATTGGAGAGATTACACCTACAGTACAGTACACACACACACACACACACACACACACACACACACACACACACACACACACACACACACACACACACACACACACAAAACGTCCCGATGGTCAAGTGGATAGAGCGTTGGCCTGCCATTCTGTGGTAGCAGGTTCGAATCCTCGCTCGCTCACGGGGATTTTTCACTAACAAATTCGGGCGGTTACTGTCCCCCTTGAACAAGGAGATGGGTGTGTGTGGTGTGTGAGGTCCCAGCATTGCCCAAAGATCGGTAATAATGAGCTCCAAGCTCGCACTGAGAGGGTGAAACTGGCGATCGTGAGTCTGACTCGCTTGGACAAGACCATGGGTGAATAACACACACACACACACACACACAACACACACACACACACACACACACACACACACACACACACACACACACACACACATATTAATGGCCACTTTGCTACATACAGACAAACTTTCCCACCTTCCTTCCTTCCTTCTCTCCATTCCTCCCTTGTATCCTTACGCTTTCCTCCTCCTCCTCCTCCTCCTCCTCTCCTCCCTCCTCCTCCCTTCATCCAGGTACTTACAAAGCTCCCCCCTGTAATATCAGCCTAAATATTGGCTTAGTAATAAAAAAGAGGCAAGATTTCTGTAGCCCAACTGTTTGCCTCCAAGACTGTTGTTTGTGCAAGGAATTCGCGCTTCTTTGTGTTCCTGTAAGCCTTGTAATGCTACCCAGGGGCTCGCCGGGAAGAACATAAGAACATAAGAAAATAAGGAAGCTACAAGAGGCCGTGAGACCTACACGTGGTAGTTCCTGTTACTTAACACTACCTACATCCACCTTTCATCCCCATCCATAAAGCTGCCTTGCCTCCTTTTAATGTTCCCTATTGACTCTACACTAACCACCTGACGACTGAGTCCATTCCAATCATTTACCACCCTATTTGTGAACCTGTTTCTCCCTATTTCCTTTTTAAATTACGCTTTTCCAGTTTGAATCCGTTACTTCTTGTTCTACCCTGATTACTAACTGTATATAAGAACTTTTCCTACATCGCCTTTATTGTATCCCTTTATCCACTTAAGAGATGGCCTAGATGCAGACACCCTAGGTCAGTGATTCCCAACCTTGACACCTTGGAGGAACCCCTGTAATAATTTTTCATATTCCAAGGAACCCCTATATATATTATTTTTTTAAGAAAAATTCTTGAGCAATATAATTCATATGAAATCTACAATTACATCACATGTCATGAGAGTTCACACTAATAAGTCAATAATGTTATGACTTACCTTCAGTGTGACACTTGGGCTTGTTTCTCTTTGCGTATCTGTGAAATTCTTGGCCGAATTTTTGACAGACACACACGCAGTTCTTCCTCGACAGACAGAAGACGATTTCTTGATTTGCTTTTAATGACGGTCAGGCATGAGAAAGCTTGTTCACAGAGGTAAGAAGTTGAAAACTGGAGTAAAACATCCAATGCTTTTACTGAGATGACAGGGTACTCTTGCTTTGCTGAAATCCAAAACTTGTCACGTGATACTTCATCAAATTTCATTTTCAAGGTTCGATCGCACTGTAGTTCACCCAGTTCTTCCTCTTCTTGCAGACTAAGTAGGTTTTCTGTACTTGGTGAGAACTCAGTGAAGGGGTTTCTCACCCAGTCATACGTATCTGATGACAAGGAGGGGAAGTACTTATGAAGTTTTTCTGACAGTGATCCCAAATGACTTGTAATTAATGGAATGACATTTTCATATTCAGTTTGAGTTGGACTTGAAGTAGGAGTGGAAACATTTCGACGTTTCCTCTTGAAAGGTGTTTTTTTCAAACAGCGAGTTTATTCTTAAATGCAAGAAGTTTGTCTGTGGAAGTCAGAATGTTTTCCTTCGCACCCTGCATGCTGGTGTTCAAGTTATTTAAATGCTGATAAATATCTGCTAAATATGCTAGTTTCACTTGCCAGTTTGTAGATTCAAGACATTCACAGAAACTGGATTTATTATTCTCTTTGAAGAAAAGCAGCAGTTCCTGTCGCAGCTCGAATACCCTTGTCAAAACTTTACCTCTCGAAAGCCATCGAGCCTCTGTGTGCTGGAGAAGCGTTACGTGATCTTTTTTCATGTTTTCACACAACCTTGCAAATATGCGAGACTTCAGAGGGCGCTGCTTTATAAAGTTGACCATGTTCACAGTTATATCAAGGACTTGTTTTAAATCATCCCCAATAGTTTTTGAAACCAAAACTTCTTGGTGGAGAAAGCAGTGAGTTGTTATGACTTCAGGGTTTTTTCTTTCACGCGTGATACAAAGCCTTGTACTGAGCCAATCATTGAGGAAGCACCATCAGTGCAGATTCCAACGCATCGGTTCCATGACAAACCACAAGATTCCAGGTAAGAAGACAAGATGTTGAAAATGTCCAGGCCTTTGGTAGTTTCTGGCAGTTCTTTACAGCAAAAATAATTTTCCATTATTCCACCTTCATTTTCAAATGGTACAAATGCCAGCAGCTGAGCTTTACCAGTTATATCAGTTGTCTCATCTACTTGGAGAGCAAAGTTGTTATTTTGCAGTATTTCAGACAATACCAGAAATATTGTTGGACAGGTCATCGACACGCCTACAAATTGTATGATCAGAAACAGGAACCTTGCTTAATTCACTTTTAGCTTCTTCAACTAGCATTGTTCTCACAATTATTTTGCAAGCAGGCATTATTAGGCTTTCTGCAATAGTGTGACTTTTCATTTTCTTGGCAACTAGCTCAGCCACTAAATAGCTTGCTTCTTGGCCCTTATCACTGATGGTTACCTTCTTTTCAAAAACTTTTCTTTGTTTCTGCTGTGAATCCAATAGTCTTCGAAAATAATCCACGGTTTTATTTGACAAGTGGCTGTGATTAGTAGTTAAGTGTCGCTTTAACTTGGCTGGGGCCATAGCTGTGTTAGCGAGCTGTTTTCCACAAACAATGCACAAAGGAAGTGGACAGTTTTCTTCTCCAGTCCATGTAAAGCCAATGGCCAGATAACTGTCATTGTAAATGCGATTTTTTTTAACATCACTCACTTTTCCTTTACTCTTACTTGGCTGTGGTATTTGTGATTCTTCTTCACTGTCCTCCTCTCCACTGACATGCTTTCTTTTCAAATATTTGAACATGCTTCAGTCTTTAAAATCCGTATCAAACTAATATTCACTGGTGAGATTAATTAACACAACGTTTCACTCGGTTGCGCTGCTCAAAACTGACTGAAGGAAGATGTGTGAACGGCTGGGCTGGGGCTCGTGACACGTATGGTACTCGTACGGGGTTGCGTCACCCTCCTACCCAACCCCTGTGTCACCAAACTTGCGGAGTAGGCATGAAGGGCGTATCTCGCACCGGCAATAACAGTAATTTTTTCTTAATTCTATGCATATTATTTGCTCCCATTACTATATACATTGTACTGACTGACACGTACGAGTATGTTGGTGTCTGGGAAGTGTTTGTGACGTGTTGTTGAGTAGGAATTATGAATTATGAATTAAGATCACTGTCATTTTGTAATAGCACATAATTATTTTACGGTTTCTCGCGGAACCCCTGGTTATGGTCGGCGGAACCCCAGGGTTCCGCGGAACCCCAGTTGGGAATCACTGCCCTAGGTACTACCTACTAGGGAAGGGCATGAATAGTACCTAGTACAGCGGTGAGCCTCCAGCGGGCAGGTCCTCCCTCGTGTGTGTGTGTGTGTGTGTGTATGTGTGTGGGGAGGGGGCGGGACAGGGCTTGGTGATTCCCCCTCGGTGACCTGACTGCATGCCTGACACGCCTCTGACCTTCCTTATGCTGGGTGGATGATTTTTTGTCGACTCTTGTGTTGTATTTAATTATGGGGGTTTTTCCACTTTGTTTTTCTGTGTCGTATCTCGTCTCGGTTCTCAGAATTTCCTGTTTTTCTCGTTTCTCTCTCTCTCTCCTCTCTCTCTCTCTCCTCTCTCTCCTCTCTCTCTCCTCTCGTCTCTCTCTCTCCTCTCTCTCTCTCTCCTCTCTCTCTCTCTCTCTCTCTCTCTCTGCAACACAGTATAGTAGTTTAGTGTTCTTAAAGTATTTACCACGCTCAGCCACGTGCCACACACACACACAACACACACCACACACACACCACACACACACACACACACACACACACACACACACACACACACACACACACACACAACACACACACACACACACACACCAGGCTTGGAGTAATTGTAATTTAATTGAAAATATAATTAATTACACATTTTTGGTGTAATTGTAATTGTAATTGTATATTTAAATGTACAAGTAATTGTAATTATAATTGAGCTTTAAAATCATAAAGTAATTGCATTTGTAATTATAATTGACTGTTTAGAAGCACAGCAATTACAATTACATCATACAAAATTACAAATATTACGTTGATATACTGAAATGAGAGAGAGAGAGAGAGAGAGAGAGAGAGAGAGAGAGAGAGAGAGAGAGAGAGAGAGAGAGAGAGAGAGAGAGAGAGAGAGAAAAAAAGGCTATAACATCTCTTAGCACCATGTCAAAAGCCTTCTCCATGAGCATAGGCGCACGAGCCGGGGAGACAAAGATGTTCGGGCAGAGTAGCCACACTAGCCGGGCTATTTAAGTGGCGGCCCGTGAGCCAAATCCGGCCCCTTGATTGGTTTTTGATTGGCCTTTTGACAGACTCAGAAGAATTTAAATATATTAATTAATTTTGTTCATTTATCTAAGTATTTACCAAATTCTACTTTTAATATTCCTTAAAAAGGACAGCTTAAACTGTCCTTTTCTGTCAGGAACCGTACGTGTCCAGTGCACTGATCTATATAACATGGATCGCGGATCTGGGCTAGCTGTGGCCGAGATACTGAAGTCACCAGCCGCCATCTTGTCATAACCAAAACAAATGCATCGGCCGGCCAGGCAGTGGCTGGGTGTTGGCTGCTGGCATGTGATAGCCTATATTACCACCTACTACTACTATTAACACCTACTACTACTACTGCTATTACCACCTACTACTACTATTACCACCTACAACTACTATTAACACCTACTACTACTACTACTAAACTTCCAACCTAGTGCATCGTCGAACCTTCCAAGTCATTTATTTACGGTGATACACAGACAATAGGTGTGTTGCGAGGCCGTACAGGTGTGTAGTGACAGGTGTGTTGCGAGGCCGTACAGGTGTGTAGTGACAGGTGTGTTGCGAGGCCGTACAGGTGTGTAGTGACAGGTGTCTTGCGAGGCCGTACAGGTGTATAGTGACAGGTGTGTTGCGAGGCCGTACAGGTGTGTAGTGACAGATGTGTTGCGAGGCCGTACAGGTGTGTAGTGACAGGTGTCTTGCGAGGCCGTACAGGTGTGTTGCGAGGCCGTACAGGTGTGTAGTGACAGGTGTGTTGCGAGGCCGTACAGGTGTGTAGTGACAGGTGTGGTGTATGTGGTAAAGCGAGAGGCTAAGAGTGCAGTGTTAGCCCCCGAGTGTGTGTGTCTGACCTAATGAGCGAACGCGCAGTTCTCGTCCACTATAACGGCGCCAGCCCCGTACCGCCACGGCCACGGGTACGGCGCGAGCCACAGTGGTCCATAGAAGCTACTCTCGGGGATTACAGGAAGTTTAAATTAATCAAAAACCTTTGGCCTAATCAAAAAACCTTTCTTAATTAGGTATATTGAATTGAAAGTAGTTAGTTTCGTACACTGATTTTGAGTATTTTCGTACATACCTGGTGTCGTTTCGTAACTCTAGTAGTCAAGTTCAACTCTGAGCTGAGTGTGCGAAACGACTATGGTTTCATATAGACTACGAAACAACTTTTGGTAATAATGGACGAGAGTTTTGCGGTCGTTTTAAGAGACATCAACTATTTTTTCTTGGCCTACAATAGGTGCTTGTTGCAATGGAGATAGTTTTATTTTGCGCAACCGCCCCCCCCAAAAAAAAAATAATAATAATATTAATGAAACCTAACCTAACCTTATAGGTTTTAATGAAACCTAACCTAGCTAACCTTAAAGGTTTTAATGAAACCTAACCTAACCTTATAGGTTTTAATGAAACCTAACCTAACCTTAAAGGTTTTAATGAAACCTAACCTAACCTTATAGGTTGTGATGAAACCTAACCTAACTTTAACCACAAGGTATACTTTTTTTCTCTTTTTTTTTTCTTCGCAAAATAAAGCTATCTCCATTAGAACAAGCACCGCTTATTAGGAAGCGCTATGATCATTTGTATCATAACCGCACTCAGGTCTGCTTCCGTTCCCCACTAATTGTTAACAAGTATAAAAAAATATACTTATATCTATATCTACTTATATAAAAAAAAGTATACCATATCCACCTTTATTTTTTTGTAACTAGTAGTTGGATGACTGGAGTGGGTAGATGGATTAAGAGTGGATGGGCTGGGTGGGGAGTGGGTGTGGGTGTGTGTGTGGTGTGTGTGTGTGTGTGGGTGTGGGTGTCTGGGTGTGTGTGGGTGTGGGTGTGGGTGCGTGTGTGGGTGTGGGTGGGTGTGTGTGGTGGGTGTGTGGGTGGTGTGGGTGTGTGGGTGGTGTGGGTGTGGGTGGGTGGTGGGTGTGTGTGTGTGTGTGTGTGGTGGGTGCGTGTGTGTGTGTGTGGTGTTACTCACAGGTGGAAAGATTTGCCACTTCCAGGTCCTGGTCTGTTTGTACAGGACATAGCAGCACAGCTTGGCATGACGAGGCGATAACACAGCCAGACAGCAACGCGAAGCCGCAGAAACAAGGCTTTTGTTTGGTTACGGCAAGATGGCGGACAGTTGGAACCAGTGCTGAGCCAGGCTTCCGCGATCAATGTTATATAGATCAGTGGTCCAGTGACTGTCCAACTGTCCAGATACCGGTACACTATGCGTCACAGTAACAGACGCCTCCCACGCCTCGCTACCCAGTTTGCTCCTGAGTTATTAAAATATTATATATATATATATATATAATATATTATATATATATATATTTTAATATATAAAATATATATATATATATATATATTAGGGTGTCCCAGCCTCACATGGGGGATTTTTTTTTTTTTCAAGAATCAAATCGCACACCCCTTTATTTAATTACACACAGTGGGGGTCCGAGGCATTGGCAAACATGGCATATGCGCGCGGGCGCACAATCTTCGAGGGGGGCTGCATGGGGAGTGCCCGAAAAAAAATAATTATTTAAAATAATAATAATTCAAATAACTAATAACAATACAATAATAATAATATAATAATGGGGTGGTGAAACACAACACAGCTGGCCTTTATTACCATCCCAAGGGCAACTAGAGTTAATACACCGTCCGGTCCACAGCCTCTCTCTTAATCCATGTCCAACAAAGATCTCACCGAACTGAACAGCTTGCCCCTATCACCTTCCGTTGTCCCTCCTGGTTCAGACGTCAGGTCTCAACCAATCCAATTTATAGCTTATGCTCAGATGGTCAGTCCCCTTGAAGTATCGGGGCCGCCTTTTAAACAGCCTCGTGCGACAGAGTTTAGTTAAGCTCAACCACTGTACCACACACAAGCTCTGTTCAAGTCTCCCAATAAAACCCAACCTAACACCTGGGTGTCCCCCTGTTTTATCACCATTAGACCGACAAGGTCCACTACATTTTGGGGTGAACCGACGGAGTGACAAGGACAACACCCAGGGGGGGGGGCCCTGCCCCTCGCCCCCCCCATCCACGCCCCCCCATCACGCCGCCACGCCGCCCACGCCACCCCTGCCGCCGCGGCCCTGCACATCCTGCCCCCTCATGGTCGCGCTAAAAACCCCCCAGCCACCTCCTGCCGCTCTTGCCTGGGCTCACCACCGCCACCCGCCTTCCAAGGCCCTGCCTCCTGCCTCCTGCTGCTCAACGCTGCGTACCTGCTGCCCTTCCGCTGCCTCCAGCAATGCCCCTGCAACGCACGGGTACCGCATCCCGCCCCCGCCTGCCGTCCCACGAATCCTGACGACGCCACGGCACGCTGCCTCACCTCGGCCAGCCCTGGCCGCCCCACCCATCTCAGCGCACCCACACAACGCCCCTCCTCCTACAGCTTGTGTCCCACGCCCTGCCACCCACCCCCTGCCGCCGCCCCTGCCGCCACCCCTGGTGCTGCCCTCGCCGCCGTCACCGTCACCAGCGCCACAGCCGCCCACGCCCACGGTCCAGCATGCTGCCACGCTACGCCTGACGAAGCCATCTAAGGGCACCATCAGCCCAGTCTCCTCCCGCCAAAGTGCTACTCCTCGCTCCTGCTGCCTCACGCTGCTTTCCTGCTGCCTCCAGCAAGGCCCTGCAACGCACGGGTACCGCATCCCGCCGCCCGCCCTTTTGCCTCCTGCCGCCACGTGTTTACCCCTCGTCCCTCCGCTGACTCCTGCTCCCTGACGCTGCTTCCTGCTGCCTCACGCTGCGTCCTGCAGCCTTCCGCTGCCCCCCAGCAAGGCCCTGCAACGCACGGGCACTGCATAGCAACCCCAAGCATCTTGGGAGCCGATAGCCTTGGGGGAACACTTCGCCTTTCCCACGAAGACACCTTGCATCGCAAGCCTCCCTCCAGATCTTGTGACAGCAATCACAGCGGGCAGCGATCCTCGGCCCCCTCCTATTAATCTTGCAGCTACCGCTGCAACGTGAAGACTGGACAGCCGCCCTACCTGCATTCCCTTCCCCTCGGCACCTCCTATCTAACTTGCAGCTACCGCTCCCAACGTGAAAGACTTTGGGCAGTTGCCCCACCTACATTACCTCGGCACTTGGCACCTCTATGTTTTTTTTTTTAAGTTTTATATGTATAATTTTTTTTTTTTTTTTTGAGGAAAGGGTAGTACTGTGGTGAACACCACAGCTGGCTGATTACCTCACAGGGCACTAGAGTTAATCACCGTCCGGTCCCCCCCTCTCTCTTAATCCTGTCCTACAGATCTCACCCACTGAAAAAGCTGGCTAATCACCTTCAGGTGTCCTCTGGTCAACGTCAGGGTTTTAACGCCAATTATGAGATTAGGCGTCAGATGTCAGGTCTTGATATCGGGGGCCCCTTTATAAACACCTCGTGCAGAGGCAGAGTTAGTTAGAGCTCAACCACTGTACCACACACAAGCTCTGTTCACAGTCTCCAATAAACCAACTAACAACCTGGGTGTCTGTTTATCAACCATGTAGACCGACAAGGTCACTACAATAATAACAATAAAATAATGATAAATTAAATTATCATTTTAATTCACATTTGTCGGAAATTTTAAATTTCTCCAGAGATAATTAAGAATATTACTAAAATTAAATAGTAGTAAACATAGGAGTAATATAAATTTATTGGGAAATTAATTTGGGCTCGTATATCTTTGGAGCGAACCGACGACCACGACGAACACAGCTGACTCGCTCTCTTTAGTCACTGACCACCGAGGCGAGAAGTTCATCGCCCTTTGCTCCTTATACACATTTAGAGACACCTCGTGTGTTCTCGTGTAAATATTGTAAATAGTATTCATGGAAAGCATGGGTTAATAAACCCAAATATCCCGGTCCATGAATCTGCTTGTAACATCGAGAAGGTTTCGTCTGCCTGCAATATTGTCTCCCAATCATCAACATCAAAGACGTCACCCAGCTAAGTACAAATTTTTACAGGGGTCTGTGGGTTTTAACCCATACAGTTCTCCTAGCTTATTGAGATCTCAATAATAAGGTTTAGTTTGGTGACATTAGTTGGACAGACCACCACCAGGTAAATATTTTTATGGTAGTTAGTTAATTTCTAGTTGTCCTTAAATTTTAAATTCTCTTTTTCAGTTGTGAGTTTAATTCAAGCACCAGTGCTTTATTTTATTTAGGAGTGTAACCATTCAAGTCATCCTATCAATTTATTTACCACAACTGAAAAATTTGGTCCTTCGAACCGGATAAAAAACCCTTGATTACTATCATGGCGGCGGCGGTTAGTTACCCCACCTCTCACGTAGCTTAAGGTGGCCATTCCATTGTCACTTGTGATTCACTCCGGCCAAGAAGCGAGCCGTTTCCGGGAGTGCACATGGACATATTTAGGAAGGGAGGTCCAAGGACCGATAATTTTTTTGAATATTCAGAATTCAAACAAGCCCTTGACCCCCTACGTTACGATCTGGCTATCATCCTGATAGGGGGTAACGACATCAAGGAGGACACTAGTGTGGATGGTTTATTTGAGGATATGATGGCCATCCATCGGGCTTTTTCAGAAAAGGGGATCACTTGTGTCTTGTGCACAATAGAACCGAGAATTTACCCCCATAACTATCCTCACTTTGTCGAGGCCGAGCGCTACAAAAATATCTCAAGGGCCATAAATAGGAAATTGCAGCGTGAGCTCAAAGGCCACATCATTTTGTTGGGCGGATAAACCTTCCCGATGGATCTGCGGATCATGGACGGGATACATCCAACAAGGCAACATCTGAAGGCAGACAACATATTTGGAACAAAGCGTCCAAAGCCATCAGGCATCATCATAGCATTTGGACACAAACCCAGCAACCATTACAAGAATTTCAGTTTTAACTCTGGGTACTACTAACTTGTTAGTTTAGAGTCAATATTTTTATTGTTTTGGCTTAAATTTAAATTCATAACTAACAAGTTACTCATAATTCAACTTCCAAACTAACTATTTAGCAATTTGTATTCCATAAATTTAAAGTTTTGTCTGTCTCCATATTTATTCATTAGATTGGTGGCATTATGGCCACAGTTAAAATTTTAGCAGGCCATAAAGGGCACTGCACTAAGTTACTGGGTCAAATTGATGTAGCTCTGGTGGATCATGTGGAATTTCACCAACTTAAAGTGTAGAAAGCACAGTTAGAGAAAAAGATAAGTATCATAACAAATCTATATGATACTCTAGTAAATGAGGCGGAAGGTGATAAAGTGGAAGCATTAATCTGTGATCAGGCTGATTTTGAAAATCGCTCACAAAATACCATCCTTAAGATCGATGATGTGATAGAAGAAAAGAAGCCTAAGAACTTGAGCCTTAAGAGAATCAAATTACCCATTATTCAGCTGCCTGAGTTTGAAGGTGATATAGCGGAGTGGGATTCCTTTTGGGACCAGTTCGAAAGTAATATCCATGTTAGATCAGAGTTGACTGCGGTGGTAAATTATTCCCTAAAAGGTCAGATAAAGGGTGATGCTGGCAAGCTCATTTCAGGATTTCCTTCAGAAACCGCTAGCTATCAGAGTGCGGTAGATTTACTGAAGAAAACCTACGAGAACAGAGATAAAAAGTTGAGAGACCTTGCAAGAAAATTGATTAACATCAAGTACCCTCTCATAATTTTCAATCTCTCTGAATTTAGAGCAGAGTTAGAGAGTAACTTGAAGAGAGCAGAAATGCAGGTTGTAATTTAGAAGAATCTAGCTGGTTGCTGTCCACTTTCTTTAGTAGATAAATTGCCAAACCCAAAACTGTTGATCAAGTTCAATTGAAGTAAAAAAAAGGATTATCCTTCTGTAAAGACATTAAAACTAGTCTCTTAGACATTATAAATAATTTGCAATCCAAGGATTACAAGAAGGATAAAAGGGAAGGAGAGAAAAAGGATGAAAGACCCTCCTTGCCCTCTAAATATGAGGCTAAATTTTTTGCAATCCAAAAAGGTCCAGGAGCCTGTAGAGATCCAGGCAGAGTTCCACACCAACCAATTAATCCTAATTCACAATTCCCAGGCAGAGTTCCACACCAACCAATTAATCCTAATTCACAATTCCCAGGCAGAGTTCCTCACCAACAAATTAATCCTAACTCACAATTCCCAGGCAGAGTTCCACATCAACCAATTAATCCTAATTCACAATTCCCAGGCAGAGTTCCACACCAACCAATTAATCCTAACTCACAATTCCCAGGCAGAGTTCCACATCAACCAATTAATCCTAACTCACAATTTAAATGTATTCTGTGTGAAGGGCTCCACAAAGCCATTAATTGCAAAAATTATGAGGGCCGTGGTAACCGGCTAAAACGTATTAGAGAGTTAGGAAGATGTGAAAAATGTACTTGTCATCATAAGACAGAGGACTGTAGAAAAGTGTAGATTTAAATAACGCAGATGTCCTTCATGCTATGATGGATTCCATCATTCTTTGTTATGTGACGCGGGCCAACCAACTGGGAGAGTGGCACAGTATGTGTGTGCAGTGAGACCTACAGGGGCTCATGACAATTCAACAGCTCTACCCATAATTAGGGGTAACATTGTCAAGGCTGCAAAAACTCTGTTTGATCAAGGATCACAGAGAACTTTTATCAGTAAATATTTGTCTGATAGTTTAAATTTAAAATCTTGTGGCCAGGTGGACTTGAAAATTTCAGGATTTATAGGAGAAATAGAAACTAAGACCTATGATTTAGTGAATTTTACAGTCAGGTCTGGTTCTAAATATATAAGATTGAATGCTATAGTTCTGGAAAGTTTACCTAAAAATATTAGGATGGATGGAATGGAAAAATTCATAAAGAACATGAAGGACCAAGAAATTAGGCACCTAGATCCAAACTTAAAGGATACAGTAGATGCCATTGATCTATTAATAGCAGCAGACCAGTACTGTAAAATAATAACTGGTCTAATTCAAGAACATGGCTCCAGCTTCTTGAAAACAAAATCTGGACTGATACCCTTTGGCAAAATTCCTTCTAGATTCATAAAAAGATCAGATAAATCTAGAGTAGTCATAGTATACACTTAGATACTAAGCATGGTGGGCTGCAAGAGACACTATGTAAATTAAGAGACAATTTCTGGATTCCCAAGGCTAGGCAGACCATCAAGCCCGTGCTAAAATGCTGTTACATATGCAAAAGGTTGCAAGGACCAGCATACAAATATCCACCTCCACCCCCTTGACCTCAGGAAAGAATAGATGATTTAAGGTGCTTTGAGGTTACTGGCATTGATTACACAGGTGCTATTTCCATAATTAATTCAGAAACCAAATTGGAACAAAAGGTTTATATAGTATTATTTACCTGTGCAACTTCCCGAGCTATTCACTTCGAGATGGTCACCGGTTTATTGGCAGACACCTTTTTGAATACCCTCAGGAGATTTTCGGCCCGAAGGTCATGCCCTAAATTAATTATTAGCGACAATGCTACAAATTTTAAGCTAGGTTCCAACCTGCTTAGCCAAATTTTAGAAGATGCCAGAGTGCAAGAAGAACTAGAAGTTAAAGGGTGTGAGTGGAAATTCATACCCCCCAGAGCCCCTTGGTTCGGGGGTTTCTATGAGAGGATGATAGGGACGGTCAAAAGCTGTCTAAGGAAAATGTTGTTTAAGAAAGCCATAAACTTGGATGACCTCCACACAATTTTAGTGGAGATTGAATGTAGAGTTAATAATAGACCCCTCTCATATGTCACCAATAATTTAGGTGAAGCAAAAAGCCTGCGCCTTCACATCTATTGCGTGGTTTAGACTATATTCATTGCCAGCAGTATCAATTTTCAGAGTTTGATCTAGACCCATCATATCTAGAAAGCAGACAAATTAAATTTTAAATATAAACAATTATCAAAAGTTTTTAGATAAATGGCATGACCTATGGAAAAAGGAATATTTAACCTCTCTGTTAGATAGACACATCCATATATCTAACAAATCACTGAAAGAGCAAAATGTAAAGGAGGGGGAGGTGGTATTAATTGTAAGTGAGAAACCTCGAGGTAGTTGCCCTTTGGGTAGAATAGAGGAATGTCATAAAGAGGCACAGGGGGTCATCAGAACTGTAACAGTAAAGACAACATTGGGTTCAGTAATCAGAACAGTGAATAAATTATATCCACTGGAAGTAGTTGCAGATTTTCCAGGGTCTAAGGTAGATCTGAGGGCAGTTAATCTAACTCCCGAAGAAAACCAAGACAGGCCTTCTTCTCATGAAGAAGAAGCTGGTTCCCGAAGAAATCCTAGATCCGCTACCGCTAAATGCAGGCAGAATTTGCAACAAATGATTGAGGAAGGTCAGCTTTAATTTAATTTATTTTTAATTAAAAAAATTCAGAAATAATTAAGAATATTACTAAAATTAAATAGTAGTAAACATAGGAGTAATATAAATTTATTGGGAAATTGATTTGGTCTCGTATACCTTTGGAGCGAAGCGACGACCACGACGAACACAGCTGACTCGGCCTCTTTACTGACCACCGAAGCGGGAAGATCATCGCCCCTTTGCTCCTGATCCACATTTTAGAGACACCTCGTGGTGTTCTCGTGTAAATATTGTAAATAGTATTCATTGACAGCATGGTTTACTAAACCCAAATATCCCTGTCCATGTGTCTGCTTGTACCATCGAGAAGATTTCGTCTGCCTGCAAAAATTGTCTTCAATCTTCAACATCTAAGACGTCACCCGCTAAGTACACCCTTTTACAGGAGGTCTGGTCGGTTAAAACCCCCTACAGTTCTCCTAGCTTATTGAGATCTCAATAATAAGGTTTAGCTTGGTGACATTAGTTGGACAGCCACCACCCCAGTGTAAATATTTTTAGTGTAGTTAGTTCATTTCTAGTTTTCCCTTAATTATTCTCTTTTTCAGTTGTGAGTTTAATTCAAGCACCATGCTTTAATTTATATTTAAGGAGTGTACCATCAAGTCATCCTATCAATTTATTACCACAACATTTAAACCCTACATAACGAACCAATTGGGGAAGGCGGTGAGTTATATCCGATAGTTCGCTATATCCGAGGGATCCAAACTTTTCGATGGAAACAAAGTTTGTATTTAATTATGAGTGAAAGTTTGCTATTTTTGACCATTTTCTTTGTATAATGAACTTGTTTGTTACATTAGATGAAATGTTCTATACTTATTACATGCAGCCATCACAAATACTACACGCATACAGGGCAATTAAAAAAATACATGGGTGAGGCACGGGAGGCCAGGCAAACTTGTGAGGCACGGGAGGCAGGCAACGTGGTGAGGCACGGGAGGCAGGCAACGTGGTGAGGCACGGAAAGGCAGGCAACGTGGTGAGGCACGGGAGGCAGGCAACGTGGTGAGGCACGGGAGGCAGGCAACGTGGTGAGGCTGGGAGGCAGGCAACGTGGTGAGGCACGGGAGGCAGGCAACGTGGTGAGGCACGGGAGGCAGGCAACGTGGTGAGGCACGGGAGGCAGGCAACGTGGTGAGGCATGGGAGGCAGGCAACGTGGTGAGGCACGGGAGGCAGGCAACGTGGTGAGGCACGGGAGGCAGGCAACGTGGTGAGGCATGGGAGGCAGGCAACGTGGTGAGGCACGGGAGGCAGGCAACGTGGTGAGGCACGGGAGGCAGGCAACGTGGTGAGGCACGGGAGGCAGGCAACGTGGTGAGGCACGGGAGGCAGGCAACGTGGTTACATGGACATTGATTACATAACCTGACTAAACTTGAATATTTTCATGTGAATTATGCAACACAAATACAACTAGTACTAAAATTGATAAGAGGTTAGATTTGCAGTATGTGAATTATCAAGCAGTGATTGCGTAGTCAATAATATGGGGGATGGGGGCCCCAAAATCAAAAATAAAATTCTGCTCAGGCCCCCAAAATCAAATTTTGCTTAAGTCCCCGTCAGTGCTTAGGCCGGCTCTAAAGAAAATATATTCATTTTCACCAAAAACAGGAGCAAGAGTAATTAAAAAAAAAAAAAAAAAAAAAGAGTAACAAGCAGAATGTATTTTTTTCGCTAGCAGCAAACCCGCCAGATTTCTCGTTAGTCTCTGGATGGTAAATTTGCCCGCCATTATCTGATTCCCTTTACAGGCCTAATTTCTT
>JACEEZ010019399.1:707500-717500 GCA_016584305.1 Chionoecetes opilio
TAATTGTATATGTCCGGGTTTTGATTTTTTTTTTGCATATTGAGTGTGTAAGAATCAGATCAGAATCAGAAAAAAGGAAACCATCGGGTGTTTTTTATCATAATTAATGAGGTCTGTGTTATCCCTGTTCGTCATGGCTTGTTTAGGGAGGACAGAGGTGCGACTCTACCCACACATGACTGTATAATGTCACTCCAACATCTTACTCATTCATAACGCCCCTCTACCGTCTAGCTTAGTAACTATAAAGGTCATTCTAACGTCTGACTCATTCGTAACGACATTTTACCATTTAACGTAGTTCCGGTGTGTAATTAAGGCATGACACAAACATCCATCCTGTGGTTATTCGTGTGGGAGCCGAGGTAACAGTCAGGGGGCTGGTCATACTCCTCAGACCACGGGACGGGCTTGGTGGGGGGCGGAAGGGGGGGCGTGTGGTGGGGGGGAAGGATGCGGGGGTGCGTGTTGTGGGGGGAGGGATGCTGGGGGGGGGGAATGGGGGGGCGTGTGGTAAGGTCCGGCGGGAAGCCACGGGAAAACCCCCGCAGAAGAGACCTGGCTGTGGGAAAGGTTGGATGCGGATGTGTGACATTTGATAATAGAGAAATTAAATGACATTATACGGAAAAAGATCATTATGTGTGAAAAAAAAGTGTGTGTGTGTGTTATTTTTATGTACAAATATGAGTCCATCAGTATGTGTGTGTGTGTGTTATTCATCTAGGTGTATTTTACAGGGCCTGAGTATCGCTCGTATGGCCCCGTCTCCATATCAACATTTTCATCATTCATCCTTAGTGCTTAGTTTTGGCCGAAGCCAGCACCCCGGAGAGCGGGTCACAAACCCGGCTAACACCCGGTACCCATTCACTGCTGGGTGGACAGGGGGCTCGGGTTTTTTTAAGGAAACAGCCCTACTGTTTCCGCTCCGCCCGGGGATCGAACCCGGGACTTCTCGGTTGTGAACCGAGCGTGCTATCCTTTACACTACGGAGTACCCGTAGAGTACACACATACACGTGTGTGTGTGTGTGTGTGTGTGTGTTGTATAGGTATACGTGTAATTACGCTCAATTATATCATGATAGTACTACAAAAAATATAATCAGAATCTGTGAAAATATAATTGAATGATAAGAATTCAAAATAAAACTGCCGAGGAGAGAGAGAGAGAGAGAGAGAGAGAGAGAGAGAGAGAGAGAGAGAGAGAGAGAGAGAGAGAGAGAGAGAGAGAGAGAGAGAGAGAGAGAGAGAGAGATGCACAGATAGCGAGAGACTGTGACAGTGTGACAGACAGACAGAGAGAGAGAAGAGAGAGAGAGAGAGAGAGAGAGAGAGAGAGAGAGAGAGAGAGAGAGAGAGAGAGAGAGAGAGACTCAAAGCACGAGTATAGGAGTGAAATTCGGAGGAGGAAGTGTTTATTTCCTTTGGAGAGAAAGCAATCTTCTCCCTAACAGAGGGACGAAGGGGAAGGGGGGAGGGAGGAAGGATGGAGAGGGAAATAGATAAACGATGATAAAGATGTAATAAAGAAACACGAGAATGAAATATAAATAGAGAGAAAGGATGTACTTATAGAACGTAGAAGTTTAAGATAGTGGTGGTAGTAGTGTTAGTGGTAGTAGTAGTAGTAGTAGTGGTGGTAGTAGTAGTAGTAGTAGTAGTAGGTGGTAGTAGTAGTAGTAGTAAGTAGTAGTAGTAGTAGTAGTAGTAGTAGTAGTAGTGATGGTGGTAGTAGTAGTGTTAGTAATAGTGGTAGTAGTAGTAGTGGTGGTGGTGATAGTAGTAGTAGTAGAAGTTGTAGTAGTAGTAATCATATGGTAAAAGTAATAGTTGTAGTAGTAATAATAGTAGGAGTAGTGGTTGTAGTACTAGTAGTAGAAATAGTAGTATCAATAATCATATGGTTGAAGTAATAGTAGTAGTCGTAGTTTTAGTAGTAGAAGCAAAAGTAGTTGTAATAAGGAGCAAAAAAATGCTATGATTTATAGGCAACAAGATCGAAAACTCAATTCATTCGCATACAATAATAGTCTTTATATTCATATTCACTCACATTCAACACTCCAACCTTTCTCTCCTCGCTCATGTTTCATCATGTTACATCCTGAACACAAACAGTTGGTAATTTCCCTGGCGTGATGAAATGGACGATCGTTACTGAAGTCTTGCACAAGGAGAAGGAAACAAAAGTCCTGCCTCTACACGATTACCTTCACGGCTTCACAAACCTTGGCGTCCAGAATGTCATCACTTCTCCTCAATCGTGTTTAACTTTAACGTGATTGTTTCTCTCTTTTTACCTTTTTGAGATATTTAGGCTTCCAGAATATAGCTGGGTTTTTTTTGTCAACTTTACTTTTCAAACGTTTTAACTTTCAAACGTTTTAACTTTCAAACTTATTTTAACCGAAGTCAACTTTTTATTTCTTTTATTTGTTTATTTATTTATTATTATTATTTTATTTTTTACTTTATTGTTGAATCCTTATAGGTGTTACAGTCAGGAGCTTCAGCTGGACTACTGAAAACTATCTTTGACTTACAGGAATGTGTAGATTATTCCTAGCTTAACATACATACATGGGTTACTATTCTAATTTATACTTCTATATATAGATAATAATAACCATATATATACTTGAACAACATTATGTGTTACTATTCTGATTTTACATTTATATATTTCACTGCTAATAACTTTACAAGGTCAACCGTTAATCTTCACACTACAATATTAAATTTTTATATGCTATTTTTCCCTCTTTCCCTTCATTCTCTGCTTCCCTTCCCTTTCCTTACTTCCCTTTCCTTACTTCCCTTCCTTCCCTTTCTTTCCCTTCCCTTCTTTCCATTCCAGTTCAGAACCACACTGACCCAGTTTTTATATGCTATTTTTCATCTTTTCCTTCAAATCCTTCTCCTTCCTTCCCTTCCCTTCCCTTACCTTAATTCCCTTCCCTTCCCTTCTCCTTCCCTATACTTTCCTTCAGACCCTTCCCTTCTTCTTCCCTTCCAGTCCAGTCCCACCCATAACCCACCTTGACCTAAGTTCCCTCCAGGCACCTCTTTTCACACCTTCTGTTTCACCCCACGAGTCTGTTTCACTTCCATCATCTTCTCCTCATGTAGTTTGCTTCTATTTCCTTTTCATATTTTTCTTCTATCACAGCGCCGCAGCCAGGCATTCCTCAGCCCCTTCATTCCACCACATTGATCCCTCTCCTTAACCCTGCTTGTAATACCCACACCTCAACGCTGGGTTATTATATTGCCGGTACAGTAATAATGATAATAATAAATTTTTTTTCACCCGAAGACATACAGGAAAAAATGCCTCTATAGCTATTCCATTTTAGGTTGTGTAGAGTTTTTTTTTTTTTTCTCTCTCTTCTCTCTCTCTCTCTCTCTCTCTCCTCTCTCTCTTCTCTCTCTCATCTCTCTCTTCTCTCTCTCTCTCTCTCTCTCTCTCTCTCTCTCTCTCTCTCTCTCTCTCTCTCTCTCTCTCTCTCTCTCTCTCTCTCTCTCTCTCTCTCTCTCTCTCTCTCTCTCTCTCTCTCTCTCTCTCTCTCTCTCTCTCTCTCTCTCTCTCTCTCTCTCGAAAAAGTGAAGAAACCCTAAAATGTGTCAAGAAATATTTTCTTAGTAATGGTTTAATGCTTAACTCCAGCAAAACGCAGTGTATCTCTATTGGAAATAGGCAACTTTTGTCACATGTCCCTTCCAATGCCGTCATCAAAATAGCTGAGGATACCATCACCCCAAGCAATCATGTTAAAAACTTAGGTGTGTACATTGATCGGTTTATGCTTTTCGACAAACATATCAATGAGGTACATAAAAACGTTGTTGGTACACTAATGTTCATAAGCCGTATAGGTGACAATCTTGACAAACCCTCCCGAATAATTGCGGTGCAGTCATTAGTACTCAGCATAATCAACTACTGTATTCGGATATGGGGCACGACAAATCTAACTATAATGAGCGATGTCCAAAAATTGCAAAACTTTGCAGCCAAGTTAGCCATAGGTGGTGCTAAGAAATACGACCATGTAACGCCTATATTAAAAGAGCTAGGGTGGATAAAAGTAAAAGAGAAGCATCTATTGGACACATGTACCACTGTCTTTAAGGTATTACACGATTTTTACCCTGCATGGTTCAAGAAACTTCCTACTGTTCGTGAAGTAACCAAAAGCAGAACCAGACAACAAAATTGTTTATATGTACCCAAAACAAAAACAGATGCGGGTGCTAGAAGTATGGATGTCATAGGGCCTAAAATATGGAACATCCTGCCACTTAATATCACTGATGCTGCTACCTTGCCTACATTTAAAAGTAAACTTACCAACCTTCTTTTAAATAACACATCAATTATATTATAACCTACCATAATTTTTAGCAATGTCTGTATCCTTTTAGCATTGTTTTATTATTATGACACACCTTTTTGTTATGTGATATTTTAATTCTATTTTTGTATTTTATCTTATAATGTATTTTATTGGAAATGAAAAGAATAACCACTATTTCAGTGGAAATAAAATAATTTGAATTTGAATTTGAACTCTCTCTCAACATACACATATATCACTATATATACTACATCCTCATATTACTCTTTCCCTCAAACCATTAACCTAATTCAACATATCCTTCCATTTTATACTAAATTTTACTCCTTTTCTTACACACCTATATACGTATTTACTGATCTATCATTTGTAAACAGTAATTCTTCTGTGTCTTCACTACTGCACTTGCCTCCTTCCTTTTCTTTCTACTTTTCTTCTCCCTCCTATTTTTCTTCTTCCTTTTCTTCTTCTTTTCTTCTCCTTCTAATATTCCTTTCCTTAATCTTCCTTGTCACTCCAGCCCTTGAAGATCTTAACAACCGTGGCGACATCACATAATTATTCCGTCCATTGCCCTTCATTCCCTTCTTCCTATTCTTCCTTCCCTTCTTCTTATTCTTCCTTCCCTTCTTCCTATTCTCCCTTCATTCCCTTGCCTTTCCTCTTCCCACGCGTGTGTCTGAATGGGGCGTAGTCACCTCTCCTACAAACCTACAATAGTTGGAGTACTGCCACATATCCTACACATAGGCTGTCATATTTCCTACACCAAAACCAGTATCCAGCACATTTCCTACACAAAACCATCCTACAAATTTAGCAGTTTTGAGAGTAGTGGCATATTTCCTACAAGGCTACAGCGTATCTCCTACACCCCCTTAGTGGGGCGCCTCTGTACTCGGCGCTTCTGGCTCACTACACTCCTGACGACCTTGACCATTCAACAAGTACTTAGCTTGTTATATGTCCTTTCTGCGAAGTATTATGGAGCAACCAAAACAGAGAGACAAGTATCGTTCACATTCAGACATGAGTCGAGTTTAGGTTTTTCTCCATTCGTCGGGACAGACGGCATTTCGGAGCCTTGTACTCCACTGTTCCTGGACCAAGCATGGCTAGTATTGAGGGGAACATCCGCTTCAACGCAGTGGTTTACGAAAACAACTCTGGATTCCGGTATCTCCGAAATGTGGCTCCTCCGTCACAGCTCCTACACATAGGCGGTCATATTTTCTACACAAAAACAAGTGTCAGGCATATCTCCTACACCTACTGTGTGTAGGAGATATGCTGTATCTCTGCAGGAAATATGTCACTACTCTAAAATCTGCTAAATTTGTAGATGTGCTGTGTAGTATAGTACATGGTGTAGGAAATGTGGCGCACCCCCGTCTGAATGTCTCTCTACGTGTTCATTATTCACTACACGTGTCATCTCCTCCTGACCTATTAACCAGTACAGGCAAACATACACATGTATAATGAAGAATATATAAGAAACTCTCTCTCTCTCTCTCTCTCTCTCTCTCTCTCTCTCTCTCTCTCTCTCTCTCTCTCTCTCTCTCTCTCTCTCTCTCTCTCTCTCTCTCTCTCTCTCTCTCTCTCTCTCTCTCTCTCTCAATGAAGCCTTCTGGGAAATATTTGACTGAAATTTCGTATAACAGTCACTAGGGAATAAAAATTACCCCCTCTTCCCTCCTCCTCCTTCTCCCCTGTTTCGCCAGTACACACACACACACACGAACGCACGCACGCACGCACGCACGCACGCACGCACTTGCACCGCCAAGATGGTCAAGTGGATAGAGCGTTGGCCTGCCATTCTGTGGTTAGCCGGTTCGAATCCTTACTACTCACGGGGATTTTCCACTAACATATTCGGGCGGTTACTGTCCCCTTTGAAAAAGGGGATGGGGGTGTGTGGTGTGTCCCAGCATTGCCCAAAGATCGGTCATACTCATAATGACCTCCAAGCTCGCACCGGGAGGGTGAAACTGGTGATCGCGCGTCCGACTCGCGTGGACAAGACCATGGGTGAATAACACACACACACACAGACACACGTGACACACACACACACACCCACACACACACACACACACACACACACACACACACACACACACACACACACACATGATGGCCTTCAGATTCGATAAAACAAAGGTACTATAGAGAGTGTTCGATTCCTTTGTTCTTCAAATAAGGAAGCAAGAGGAGGAGGAGGAGGAGGAGGAGGAGGAGGAGGAGGGAGATGATAGAAAAGTGTCAGAAGATGTTGGAGAGAGATTAGGGAGACAAGTAAGAAGAAGAGAGAAGAAAAGAAAAGAGGAGGAGGCCTAGAGGATGCAGAAGGGCATCGGGGCATTTCGGGCATAACAACCTCTACTGCAGGGACGGGGTGCACTTTTCGAGGAAAGGAGTTCAGATCTTGTCTGAATCCCTTTAAAGGGAGGTAGGTGCACTGCAGGCTTTTTTATGATAGAGAACCGGGGAGTAGACACTGGGGTCGGGGTAAGGGAAACTTGCGATACTAGGAGGAGTTTCAGAAGGCAGGGAACTAAAGTGATTCGTAAGAAGAGAGAGAGGAGGGGTTTAGTTAAAGATAAAGGGAAAATGGACAAAAATAAGAGGAGTTGCTTGAAGGTCTACTATACAAACTGTAGGAGTATTTAAAAAAAATATAGATTTCCTGAGAGGAATAAATAGTGTAGAGGATTTTGATATAATAGCATTAACAGAAACATGGTTGGATATGTCAGGAAAGGTATTTGATCCGGAAGTCGAGATAGCTGGGTATAAGTTATTTCACAAGGACAGAGTTGGCAGGCGAGGTGGAGGAGTTGCGCTTTATGCAAGAGATGCATTGCAGTGTTGTGTTAATAATGTTATAAAACAGATGACAGCATAGAGTCTATATGGGTAGAGGTTACGGAGGGAACGGAGAAAATGGTTTTGGGTGTAGTGTATAGGCCTCCAAACTTATGTAAAGAGGATTCAGCTCCTATATGGGAAGAAATAAACAAGGCCTGCAGATATAATCGACTATGCGTGGTGGGAGATTTTAATCTTAGGAATATAGACTGGGATTTAATCATAGGTGACAGCGACGCAGATGAATTGTTAAATATAATCCAGGATAACTTCCTAAGTCAAGCAATCAAGGAGCCTACTAGAGGAGATAATATTCTAGATCTATTACTGACAAATAGAGACGATTTAGTTACAGATGTGGAGGTCGGTGGGAATTTAGATAATAGCGACCATTATGAGATCAGATTTAGCTTAAAATGGGAAGTTGGAAAATTAAGTGGCAATAAACATAGAATACCTAATTTCAGAAAGGCCAATTATGCAGGATTAAGAAGACACCTGGAGGTTATTAATAAGAGGTGTGGGATGGAGGGGAATTTTTTTTCCCAGGGTAAGGACAGGGCGATGACAGCTGGAAAGGCCAATTATGAAGGATTAGGAAGGCACATGGAGGTAATTAGAGCGGTTAGACATGGAAGTGAGGTCGGGGCTGAGGAGATAATTAGAGCGGTTAGACATGGAAGTGAGGTCGGGGCTGAGGAGGAGTATACCTTATTTGTAAGGAATATAATTGAGGGACAGAAAAGAAATATTCCTTATAGGGAAATAAGGTCCAGAAAGAGTGATCCAAAATGGATGACCACTAATTTAAAACACAACATTGGAGTAAAAAGAAAGATTTATTTAAGGTTCAAGGCAGGATTGGTAAGCAAAAAACAGTATAACGTGATGGCGAGGACAGTGAAGAAATTAACTCGAGCTGCTAAGAACAATTATGAGATTAAAGTAGCAGGACAGGCGAAAAGTGACCCAAAGGGGTTCTATCAGGTATATAAAACCAAGACAAGGGAATTAGTTGGGCTGTTAAGGTCAGGACAGGGTGGGGTCTTAAATACGGATGAGGATATGTGTAAAAGTCTAAATGATTATTTCTGAAGGGTTTTTACAGAGGAGGATACACAGACGATACCTGATAGTGAACAGATGTTCAAAGGAAGCGATGAGGAGAAACTCAAAGATATTGTGATAACTAGGGAAGTGGTGGCAGAGGGTATAGATAAAATGAAATTTTTTAAATCGCCAGGACCAGATGAAGTTATCCCAGGGTATTAAAGGAATGCAAGGAGGTTGTTAGTGAGTCGTTAGTGCACATTTAAAAAAAAAATCGGTTGAGATAGGCGATGTGCCATTATTGTGGAGGAAAGGAAATGTTGTTCCCATATTTAAGAAGGGAGACAGAGGACTAAAGTCAAATTATCGACCCGTAAGCCTAACGTCAGTGGTGGGTAAATTATTGGAATCTATTATTGCAAAAAATATTAGAGAGCACTTAGATAAACATAGTTTGATCAATGATTCACAACATGGATTCACCAAAGATAAGTCATGTCTCACCAATTTATTGAGTTTTTATAGGAAAGTTTATGAGACGGCAGATAATGATAAGGATTGTGATATAATATATCTGGACTTTAGTAAGGCATTCGACAAAGTACCACACGAGCGACTCTTAAATAAGGTTAAGGCTCATGGAATAGATGGGAAGGTTCTTCATTGGATCAGAGCTTGGCTAAGTAATAGGCAACAAAGGGTTACAATTAATGGTTCTAAATCTGAATGGGGACTGGTGACAAGTGGAGTTCCACAAGGGTCTGTTTGGGTCCATTACTATTTTGATTTACATCAACGACTTGGATAGTGGGATTAGCAGTGATATCAGCAAGTTTGCTGATGATACTAAGTTAGGTAGGATTATTGGATCACAGTCTGATGTAAACATATTGCAGGGAGACTTAGATAAACTTAACGAGTAGGCAGTCAGATGGCAGATGGAATTTAATATTGATAAGTGCAGCGTTATGAATGTGGTAGAAAAAACCCTGGTAATAGATACACCATAAGCAATGTATCGCTGAAAAGATCAGAAGGTGAAAAAGATCTTGGAGTGAGGGTGAGCCCAGACCTCCGACCTAGGAAACAATGTATTGAGGCCAGAAATAGAGCTAATAGAGTATTAGGATTCATTACCAGAAGTGTTAAAAGTAGAAGTGCGGAAGTTATTCTAAAGCTTTATCTGGCTCTAGTCAGACCTCACCTAGACTATGCGGTTCAGTTTTGGTCTCCATATTACAGGATGGATATAGCCTTGTTAGAAACAGTGCAGAGAAGAATGACCACAATGATACAAGGGATGCGTAACTTTAGTTATGAGAGGAGATTGAAGTTATTAAAATTACACTCACTCGAGAGACGCAGAGTAAGGGGCGATCTGATAGAAGTTTTTAAGTGGATAAAGGGATTTAATAAAGGAGAGGTAGGAAAAGTTCTTACGGCTTTTAACCAGGGTAGAACAAGAAGTAACGGATTCAAGCTGGAAAAGCGTAGATTTTGAAAGGAAATAGGGAAAAACTGATTCACAAATAGGGTGGTGAATGAGTGGAATGGTCTCAGTAGACAGGTAGTTAGTGCGGAGTCATTAGGGAGCTTTAAAAAGGGGCTGGATAGGTTCATGGATGGGGATGAAAGATGGATGTAGGTAGTGTTAGGTGACAGGAACTACCACGTGTAGGCCTCGCGGCCTCTTGTAGCTTCCTTATTTTCTT
>JACEEZ010019399.1:725000-730000 GCA_016584305.1 Chionoecetes opilio
CTGTTTGTGTCTCAGTGTGTGCCACTGTGTATGTTAGCAGGGATACTCCGTAGTGTAGGGGTAGCACGCTCGGTTCACAACCGAGAAGTCCCGGGTTCGATCCCCGGGCGGAGCGGAAACAGTTGGGCTGTTTCCTTAAAACCCGAGCCCCTGTCCACCCAGCAGTGAATGGGTACCGGGTGTTAGCCGGGGGTTTGTAACCCGCCATCCGGGGTGCTGGCTTCGGCCAACACTATAAGCACTACCGTAGATAACAGTCAAGTCGCCACCTGCAGTTATGTCGCCAGCCGCCAAATATTACGAATTATAGCATCACTACTGATTTTTATGTGCCACTGAAGATGATACACAGTAGTTTATACCATGACTGTATAATCTACCCTGTTTCAGCGTTGTTTTATGCTTTGTATCTGCAAATATAACTTGCGCGTTTTGCTTCTCAAGTTTTTCTTGGCGCGACGACAGACAGTAGCTCATCACCTTTCGGGCGACAGGACACAAGACTTGCCAATCTTTCAAACTTGAATAGAATTTGTTTTCACGTTGGCAGAGGAATTTTTTTTATATCCAAGCATCTTCCGCAGCTAATATATATAGAGACTTGTTTTACTTTACCTCTAATTTCCCTGAATTCCCCAGAGTGGCGACTCAACTGTTAGGTTAAAATACTAGCTGGCGACTTTACTGTAGTAGGTATAGCAAGGTCGCCACTCGGTTTTATTTTTGTCATTTGTTCATTTATAGCCCTAATATGACACAGATGAAGACACAAAATGACACAGACGCTCCAGATAGCACCTTCTAACTTTCCTGAAATCATGGATGTACAAATGTAAGTATTAACGCCACCACACGTCTGTAAATAACAAAGAAACGTTGAACTGGCGACTTGACTGTTATCTACGGTAGCAGACAGCTCTCTAGGGGTAGTCTGAGAGAGAGCTGTCTGGTTACAGTGGAGATCCATCTCAGCTGCGTCGATAACTGACGAAATTCTTCAAACATACAAACAAATCAAACAAAACAAAAACCTTGGTATTTAAGTCAGTGATTCCAGCAAAAGCCACGTTTTCTTCCATGGGAGTATTGTGATAGAAAAAGTGTGTTGAGGCCATGGGGGGGCATGTACTGCCTTGCACAACTCGGTACTTTCCCTCGACTGTATTTTCCATTAAGTTTCCCTCTTTCCCCAGAGCATATTTAAACCACACACACACACGCACACACACACACACACACACACACACGTCCCACAACCCACGCAGCAGCCGGCCTTGGGCTGTGAACTTCCCTGTGTTTTGCCCAAGCAACATCGAACTAATCACAGGGCATCGAACTAATCACAGCGCTGGCTTACTGAAATGTCACATCATGTTGCTTCACTTTGTGTATTCCCACACACACACACACACACACACGTACATCTTCAGGCTGGGAGATCACTTTTCAGTGTTTTCTCGTGATCACATAGAATTTCCAGTAACGTGCGTGTGTCTGTGTGTGTGTGTGTGTGTGTGTGTGTGTGTGTGTGTGTGTGTGTGTGTGTTCAAGTTTCGTCACACCACGTCACAGAGGTGAGGACACATTGCTAAGAAGTTATGGGTCACACTTATGACATCACACACAACCTTTTTCGTACATACTTAGGGAGCATCTCACGCTTCCCCTACCCCCCACCCCTCGCCCCTCGCCTCCCTCCCGCTCGGTGACAAATGGAGCGCTTTCTTCTCCCCTGTGCTCCTGCTGGACGCGGGCGACGAACAACGCGACGGACGTCACTGCGGTTTGTTGTGGCGAGGGCCGCGAGGCACTGAGTCACGATGGAAGGTTGTGGCGGTGGCGATGACAGGGTACTGTTCATCTGCGGTAATGCTTCATCATGACGCGTCTTCTTAAAACTTTTCTTGGTGGGCAACCTATATAAGCCCGGTGGCGGCCGCGTTGCCGCATTACCACGCTGCCCGCCGCCCTGAACGACCCTCCCGCCTGCCCCGCACACACATACACACAGGCCATGGACCCCCGCACCATGGCAGGCCACAGCCACAGCACGGCCACGGCTACGGATCCGGCTTTCCGTGACGATCTCTTGGATGGAGGGCTCGGTCCCGCGTGTTTGGTCCCTCAGTGGTCCGAGGCGTCGCCGTCATGGCAAGGCGAGCAGGCCGACACAGGGGCACCGTGGCCTCCCCTGGGCGCGTCCTCCCTCGGCCACCACCCTGAGGAAGACTCTCGCTGTGCTGCGCCGCTCTCCCTACACCAGATGAAACCTGGGTGTCTTGGTGCGCAGACCGCGGCGTCGGAGCGGCACCGCCGGGCGATGAACGGCAGAAAACAACGATCCAGGGACACCGAGAGACAACTGAAGGCGCAGCTGCAGCGGCTGAAGCAGGAGCAGGACGTGCTGGCGGCGGAGAGGTCGCGGCTGCAGCAAGTGACGGCCATCATGGAGCACGAGCTGCGCCGCCGCGATGACGCCGCGCAGAGGCTGACCCCGCCTGCTGACCCTCGCGCTGACACCGACTGTCTCAGCCTATACTGACGCTGACACGGACGCCGACTACGGCTGACCCTCAGCTGACGGTGACGCAGACGCCGGCCCCTCAGCTGACGGTGGGTGACGCATTGATTTCATCATATTATTGTAACATTGTTAATCTCAGGGATAATTTTTTCATTACTCATGATAATGATGTGTGTGTAACAATGATGTGTGTGTGTGACAACCTACACACATGAAAAAGACTCCGTAGTGTAATGGTTAGCACATTCGGTTCACAACCGAGAAATCCCGGGTTCGATCCCCGGGCGGAGCGGAGGAAGATGGGCGGTCTCCTTAAAACCCGAGCCCCTGTCCACCCAGCAGTGAATGGGCACCGGGGGTTTGTGACCCACCTCTCGGGATGGTGGCTTCCCCCAACACTAAGCACTAACGAAGCAAAGTATAAATGTTACTATGGAGTCGGGGCCACACGAGTGTAGCTCAGGCCCTGTAACATACAGCTAGATGAATACATTAGCCTCACCGTGGTGTGGGTGTGCAGTGTGTGGCTGCCGCTCGGGGAGTGTTGGAGTGATCTCAACGCCTATAAGCAATAAATAAAAAAAAGGCTGATATACCTAATATCTGTATTACTTTTCTGTACAAACACCTTTTTCTTCACATGCAACGTGAAAGCAACAGAAAATAGTAATAATACATTAATTAGGTAACTCCTGATATTGGAAGAGTTGAAGCATTTCCCCTTTCCGCTCCCTCCTAGAAGAGAGAACGAAACTCTCCGAGATAGGCTTCCAACCCATGACCCGCCCTCACACGGCCCTCCCCCCCCCCCCCCTCTCTCTCTCTTCTCCTCTCTCTCTCCTCTCTCTCTCTCTCTCTCTCTCTCTCTCTCTCTCTCCTCTCTCTCTCTCTCTCTCTCTCTCTCTCTCTCTCTCTCTCTCTCTCTCTCTCTCTCTCTCTCTCTCTCTCCATCTGTTTGTGTCTCAGTGTGTGACAGTGTGGGTTAGCAGGGCACCTTGGTATTTACGTCAGTGATTCCAGCAAAAGCCACGTTTTCTTCCATGGGAGTATTGTGATAGAAAACGTGTGTTGAGGCCATGGGGGGGCATGTACTGCCTTGCACTGTGCACACAACTCGTCTTTCCCTCGACTGTATTTTCCATTAGTTTCCCTCTTTCCCCAGAGCATATTTAAACCACGCACACACACACACACACGTCCCACAACCCACGCAGCAGCCGGCCTTGGGCTGTGAACTTCCCTGTGTGTTGCCCAAGCAACATCGAACTAATCACAGGGCATCGAACTAATCACAGCGCTGATGGCTTACTGAAATGTCACATCATGTTGCTTCACTTTGTGTATTCCCACACACACACGTACATCTTCAGGCTGGGAGATCACTTTTCAGTGTTTTCTCGTGATCACATAGAATTTCCAGTAACGTGTGTGTGTCTGTGTGTGTGTGTGTGTGTGTGTGTTCAAGTTTCGTCACACCACGTCACAGAGGTGAGGACACATTGCTAAGAAGTTATGGGTCACACTTATGACATCACACACAACCTTTTTCGTACATACTTAGGGAGCATCTCACGCTTCCCCTACCCCCCACCCCTCGCCCCTCGCCTCCCTCCCGCTCGGTGACAAATGGAGCGCTTTCTTCTCCCCTGTGCTCCTGCCGGACGCGGGCGACGAACAACGCGACGGACGTCACTGCGGTTTGTTGTGGCGAGGGCCGCGAGGCACTGAGTCACGATGGAAGGTTGTGGCGGTGGCGATGACAGGGTACTGTTCATCTGCGGTAATGCTTCATCATGACGCGTCTTCTTAAAACTTTTCCTGGTGGGCTACCTATATAAGCCCGGTGGCGGCCGCGGTGCCACATTACCACGCTGCCCGCCGCCCTGAACGACCCTCCCGCCTGCCCCGCACACACATACACACAGGCCATGGACCCCCGCACCATGGCAGGCCACAGCCACAGCACGGCCACGGCTACGGATCCGGCTTTCCGTGACGATCTCTTGGATGGAGGGCTCGGTCCCGCGTGTTTGGTCCCTCAGTGGTCCGAGGCGTCGCCGTCATGGCAAGGCGAGCAGGCCGACACAGGGGCACCGTGGCCTCCCCTGGGCGCGTCCTCCCTCGGCCACCACCCTGAGGAAGACTCTCGCTGTGCTGCGCCGCTCTCCCTACACCAGATGAATCCTGGGTGTCTTGGTGCGCAGACCGCGGCGTCGGAGCGGCACCGCCGGGCGATGAACGGCAGAAAGCAACGATCCAGGGACACCGAGAGACAACTGAAGGCGCAGCTGCAGCGGCTGAAGCAGGAGCAGGACGTGCTGGCGGCGGAGAGGTCGCGGCTGCAGCAAGTGACGGCCATCATGGAGCACGAGCTGCGCCGCCGCGATGACGCCGCGCAGAGGCTGACCCCGCCTGCTGACCCTCGCGCTGACACCGACTGTCTCAGCCTATACTGACGCTGACACGGACGCCGACT